>QNGE01003842.1:44501-67805 GCA_008508345.1 Paragonimus westermani | reverse complement strand
TTAGTCTTCTTCAATCTTTTTTGTCCTTTGTAGTACTCTTTCCTTTTAGGATATTCCACGTCACTGTTGAGGTGAGCGGCGGCCCGAGCCACGGTACCTTTTGGTCAGGCTCATGGTTGTTTTGATGATGATGATGATGATGAATACGCGTCAACCGTGTAACTGAGTGTACGTGTTCGTGGTCCTATGTTTCAACATAATCTGTACGGGAGTTCGTACATTGAGCACCTTTTCAGGCGATCACAACAACAGAAACCCAGTTTTTTCACAGTTGTACAACCCCTTCGGAATATACCCGTTCATAGCAAACTTTCATAGCTGCTGCGATTTGTTCCCGATATTCGTGAGGCCCATTCAGCTGAATCGAGGTGGGCAATTTGTTCATTGTTGCCTTCTTTAGAGTTTCCTCGCTCGATTGCCAGTTGAGTGTGTTGCATTTACTAGTGTATGACCTCTGGGCAAATGACGAAAGCAAAGAGACACTCATAACAGCATGATCCGAGTCCAGGTAGTTGCTACAAAGTGCACGACAACTTAACAGATTTGTGCCACCTGTATTTGGCTACCACAGGATCGAGTTGTGTCTATGGCTGTGGTCTCCAAGTAACAGTGTCTCTTCCTGTGTTGGAATGCAGTGTTCGATTTATAGAGACCTTAGGATACGCACACCTGCAGCCGTCTTTCGCTGTTAGCGCGTTGTGCCCGGACATCCTTCCTCTTCTGGAGAAAGACGACCAAGCTGAGTGTGAAAATCGCCAACCAGTATGATGTCGGGCTGTTTGGTCTGCCTTAGAATGTGAACGATGGCGTCGTAGAACGCATCTGGTAGCATGTGAGCAGCTGTCTCTTGGGGCTTACATCGATGTGATGAATACGCAACGCGTTTCTGATTTGCGTTTTACCGACTTGAACCGATGTATTGAGTGTGGTAAGGCGTAACCAGATACAATCGAGCAAACACTGTTCTGCTACGGAACTCAGTGCGACTCCCACTCCAGCTTTACCATGAGGTTTAGCTTCAGCGTCACGAAGGCCCTGAGGGAGAAGCGCTAGGTTCGAAAGTTATCTAGAGGTGAGCACAGGTGAAAGGCGGTGCTAGAATCGTATACTCGCGCCTCCGACAGGCAGCACACATCAAGCTTCAGACCTGAGGGGGTACCTGCCAGAGCGCTTTGCTGACCGACTTGTCGGAGAGTGTGGACATTCAGGGTGTCAATGTTGACTAGTTTTCTTGGCCTCATGAAACTGCTATCGCCCGAAGGCACATGAAAGGCAAAAACTTGGGCGGCAAAGTGGAAGGAGAAGGTCGTGATGGGTGAATAGTGTTATTGTCGGGAGAATGTTAACTTCTGATGCTTTCCGATCGTTTATGCCGTGAATAACCGGAGTTGAGTGGAATTTCTCTTCAAACTGCGTACAACTTCCTTTCCACAGGGTCACAGTCTTATGTTGGAGAAGGCGACAGCTGTTACATCGATTAGGTCTAACTGTTTTATACATCGCGTTACCAACGGTTAAAACATACTTCCCTAGTGTAGTGTCTTTTGATAGCTTGACGGAGTTCAAGGGGAAGCTTGCTGGGTGCTGGCCATCTTTCTTACTAGACCTGTTGTGAGAGGTTCGTTTGGATGAGCTTCCTTAATACTGTCCTCAATGACTGAATTAGGCCAACTTTTCATCCTTAGCGACCGTTATTGTTGTCTTCTTTTTTCACTTTATTCTTTCATTTACAAAGTTAGTTTTAATATTTGAAAGTATACGTACTAGGGAACAAACCCATGTTGGCCACGCGCTTACCCATTGTTTCCCGTCTTTTCTATGGGGGATAAACTTGCATGTGTCGGTGGTGGCTGTGGAGTTGTGTTCTGGGGGCACTGAGAGCTTGAACTCTTCAGCTTTTTATCTGGCAGACCTTATGAATAGTCATAAAAGTGAAAAATTTCTCTCAGCGTCACAGTATCGGAATCCCTCAGAGGCTCATCGATGCAAGAAACTGGCCAATTTCTGGCTCGAGCCACTTCTTCCTGGAAGCTAAACCGAAGAGAACTGAACTGAGCTGAACACCTTTCGCCTTCAGTTTCAAAATTTCATGAGAAAACATTTCCTGAAGAATCCTTATAAAAGTTAGCCGTTATAGAAATGCGACCGAACTCGTTAATCAGCTGCCGTCCGGGTTGGAGCAAGGTTAACGACAAAAGTTATGACCCATCAATGATAAACAGGTCAACGGTTAACGTTTGCACTAATACAGCAGTAAAAACTGCAGTCCACGATTTTGTTTGTCGGGCAACCATAAATTCGTTCAACTTCTGTTGGATGTGGCTTTCTTGTTCTTTAGACAAACCCTCATTTCTTAAGGAATTATAACAGTTACTACACGAGTTGTAAGCCATAGATTCAAAGAGTGTTTGTTTTAGGAAAAAATACGTTAAGATCAGTCTACCGCGGAGTTGGCGAAGTTTCACTGGACAAGGGTCGAAAGTAATAAGCATGCCGTGGGTCACTGAGCGTTTTGGTAATCACCTGCTTCTTGTCATCCACGGGGTTTCAGATCTCCTCTGAGTACCGTCTCATGGTGACAGGAGAAAGACGGCAAATAACAGCGGTCACTTTTAAATTCTTTTTGAGATATCTACTATACTCTATGCACTACCGCATCACATCGATTTTAGAGGTTATCATCTTGACATATGTAAGCGTTTGCTCATTTGATCATCTGAGTATCCCTTACTACTGATAAACAGATTGGGACTAACAACGTTACGAGCAAGTTGTAATACTCTACGTTTCAACCACCTCGGGTGGCCTTCCTCAGGAGTGTTGTGATCGAATTTCTTCGTTTGGTTGGACGATATTAGGGATATAAGAACGTGAGAAAGAGCTCGGGGACTCATGGGCGTCACCTAAGCTTCGCGTGCCTTCTCCGAAGAATGCGAATGCGTGAACGCGCAAAGATGTAGTTAGTTTTAACGGCCATCCATGTCTCATTGTTGACTTGAAACATCAGAGCTCTGGCAGTGGAATCGTATTAATTGGGTCAAGTTCACCCCTATCCTCGCACATTACAAAGTAGCCCCCCAGGTTGTGCTAAGGTAAAGGATTTAGATGTCCAGTGTCCCATTTTCCCACATCTGATGGATGTGCAACCACGGCAAATGGGTCGAGGAGAGCGTTTTTCACGCCTAAAAGGGTGGTTGCTAACGGGACTGTTGAGGTGCAGGCTACTGTTTGTCGTACATTCGTATGGCTTCATTTGGAGAGCGTGGACATCTTAATTGAAGAGACTCGAAAGCTCCCGGGAAGTTAGGAACGCGCGTTTTACGCGCGTGAGAATTTGGTATATAAAGGTAGGCCAGTGAAACTTAGTTTGCTGTCTCATATGTAGGAGACTACGAGAATCCTCTACTAATATATACACGATGATATCACGGGCGTAGGGGATCTCTGTGGAATACTTAAAGCAGTGGAGAATTGGTTGGCTTTTGATAAGAAGCAGTAGGCAAGTTAATGTTTGGCTAGCGGACAGAGCTGAGAAAGGATTTCTCGTCCCAATGCTACTAATTCCACAGAATGAGCTATCAACGGAAGTGGTAAGCTCATCAGCACTGAACTTGTCTAGATGGAGTTTAGGTCTGTGCTGGGCGATCATTTTCTAAGTGTTAGTGTAGAAGAACGCGACCCTCTTGTACTTACTGTATCTTCCGAGAATGTTTATTTGTTTGCTGATGAGTCGTCCACTCATCTACATTTTTACCTTCTTGCCTAGCCATCTCTTTTAGTAAATGTGTGGTTTGTTAATCTTCCCACTTTGAGGTATGTGATCAGTGAGGAACGACTCGTTTAGTGTACCAAACAAGTTGAATGCCTGCGACAAAAAGTGTCCACCTTTTTGCACATAAGAATTGTCCATTTTCAGGATGCCACGGAATTCCTGGAAATCCAACACACTTCATGATATGGTATGGATGTGTTGAGACGAAGCGACAGTACTAGGGGAATTTATGAATACCAAATCGGATGTAAGTTTTCGGTCTTTTCAAGAAGATCGTCTTATCTAGAGCTTTGGATTTCCTTTCCGATCGACCTTTACACGCAGCGAGACTCAATATGTCTCTGCCTTACTTTCATTCCCGGCCGAATTTTGATTCACGGTGTGAAGTCTGTAGAGTTTCTAGTATTCGGTTAGGTCGTAATTTTCTGGATGTACCTCACTATTCTAGAAATAATTAATAAAGGCCTAACATAATAGCCTTGGCTTGTCGTGTATTACACATTTGTATGGATGTTTGGACGTTGTCCTGATAACACAGTGGGTACAGTACATTTTGCGTTTAATTTCGATGGGTTTTTGAGTGAACCGGTGCAACTTCAAACACATTTCAAAGCCCTGTTTTTGGTCGATCCCATCGATGTGTAACTTAGACGTTCATAGTTTGTTTTGCGTATATATATGCTTTAAACATACAGCCTGTTGTTCACTGTTTGCCTAGCCTTACCGTTTCTCAAATAACTTGCTGTAAGGGTGTTTGGGAAACCTACCACCTGAACGTTTTTTGTTTATGTCAGCTTTCGTCGCCACCCACCACCTCCACAATTCCACTTCAAGAACTCGGTGAGTGATCTGTTCCGCCCTCCTCAAACGTTACAGATAGGCAATTGCGTCTTGCCGTTACTTGTGGGGATTCGGAACATGTACACAAACTGTTGAGACTACCTCGGCATCCACCCGTCGATTTTAACCAAGATCCTCCGCTCATCTGTCTGGCCGCTGCAAAAGGTACCTTTTGGCCGCTCTATCGTGAATTAGCTTATTGATTGTGTTAATAAAACGTACGCATGTGAACTTCAGCAACTTGGTGAATTTTAACGAAGTGAAGCGGACAATGAAAATACGTGTGCCTTCAACCGCAGGTCGATCTGTACGTTAGTTTCAACCAGAACTGAACCCAGTTATTAAAATGTTCGTCATGCTATACAGGTTGAAATGCCATTTTTATGGGTTTTACAGTCTCCTAAACACCTGATGACAAAACATGTCAGTCACCATGGCGGATTCGAACTTAAGTTATTTTAACTACATATATCAACCCCTGAATGACTTAGCAGTGAACAGTATCCGTGTGCCTCAGTATATCGTATAACAGCGAACGCCGTATGGCGTTTAGGCTGAAAATATTCCCATTGATAACTAATTGATTGTAAACAGAAATCTTAAGTGTACTGCGTGGTGTGTCTTTCAGGATAATTTTATTGCATCCTGTCAATCACATAACGCAGAAGAGCATGTTTACATATTGACAGAAATGACTTCCTTCGTCAGTCAGTCGGACAAAGTCGGATACTTCGAACCGCTTTCAGTGTCACTGCTTTGGTCGCCATGGTTATTTTTTCGTCAAGTCAGGTCCTTTTACATAAGTCACTATTCGTTGGTGTTCCATCCTGGGCTAGGGTCCTCGCAACTCGTAGGGTCAGTATCTGGGGGATTTACGAGAGGCGATGGCTAATCGAGCTCAGTGGACTGAATAATACAGTTGTTTGACTGAGTTTTCCTTGAACTGAGCGTGAATAATGAAGCGAGAGAGTAGTGTCACAGGTGCCGTCCTACTGCCACCTCCAGCTCTACCACCTGTTTGCAGGGTGTTCGAATCGTAATACTGAATGTTCGAGCTCGAGTAGTTTCTTTGTCCTTTTCTACTTATGAGCCAAGGTCCGGCCTTTTCTTTTCATGGTTGTACAACAGTTAAGCGTCAGTTCTAAACATTTTTGCATTGATTTTTGTGTGATGACGTTTGTCATCGAATTGTAACATTGACGTCTTCTTGTGCCCACAGTGATGCATCATATATTGTTATCGCCATGTGACAGATGTCAAGCGCTTCATACAAGTTCATTTGCTTGCTGAGCGTCACCGATGTGGAAAATGTCAAAGACTGCGTGCTGACGTTAGGTTGCATATGTGGTACCATTTTCCTCACCAGTTGAGTGGTTTGCAATAGATAATAAATGCCTGTGAACAAACATTTTACCTAATTACGTCGATTGTCATTGCTCCGAACATGCCCATGTGTCATCATTACACGATGGCAGTTTGTTTTTACACGCTGCGACGCTTAACTTCCAATGAATCTCGTATCTATGGATTTGGAATGTTTTGCAGGTCATGTGGATATTGTTGGACTTTTAATCAGGCATGGAGCCGATGTTAACGTCCGTTCAACAGAAGACTCTATTCCCCTCATATGCGCGGCTGATAACGTAAGTCGTATGTATATGTGCAACCAGTTGCCAATAGCCGACATCAGTGTCATAACAATGAGCCCGAAAGCGTGGTGAAACCTACAGAATTGATGAAGGTAGTAATTTGGGGAACGTGGTTTCACAACAGGACTGTCGGTGGTTGCGATTCTTCGCTGTTTTTGGCTGTCTAAGGCAATTGCTAGCCTTCAGACTGCTCTGTTACCACATAAAGAAATTAATTCATGCCAATGTGGTTGCCGGAAATAAAACGTTAACTTTCCGAATTTTGCTTCAGTTTTGGAACCTACACAAACAGTGGAACAGGCACAGTCTAGTCACTGAGCCCTCCAGTGAACAGGACGCCAGTTATGCACAAGACTAATGCTGCTTGAACAAAACACAAACACTAGGTCCTCTTACCTCGTTCGGTCTAATGTGACATCATAAGCAGACGTACGCACGAGGGTTTATCAAGTACAATAAGGAGCAGTTCATACACGTGTGAGAATTGAATCGGTCGTGATGCACACAGTCCACAGTTTTCACACTCTGAGGATCTTTGCACCCTGATCTCATCCACATATCCGAGGCCTCGCCAGCCGGTCATATTTCATATGTTCTTCCGCTTCCGTCGTTCAGGTACTCGAAACAACTCCCAGCATGCGTTAAAAGACCAAAGAGGATGATTGTGTCAACCTTGATATTGTGCACCATCAGGCGAGACTAGAATTAGGCTCGATTGGTGACCGGGTAATCTTTCCACCGCTTGGTTCACATTTGATTCAAATCGACGTTTACCCGTAGTTTGCGTGAATGCAAATGTGTGTCGGGACTGTTTTTAATCCACGGCACTTATCGGTATCGGATTGTGATACTTGCTCTTCTCTGTTCACCTGTTCCGACATGTTCACTCCCATTGGTCTCCGTGAATAATAACCATTCCATTTTTGATTTACCTTTCTGTTCCATCCTTGTCAACCCAGGGCTATTGGAATGTTCTTGCATTACTGATTAATGCGGGTGCTATGATGAATTTGCTGAATCGAAATGGGGAGACTGCTCTAGCTCGTGTAAGTTTCAAGGTGTTTGCTTATAAGCAACTTATGATTTCTCGCTAGTGTTCACACACCATGTAAGTTGCAATGGTCTGACATTCACCTTCGATTCGGTTCAAACACCTAATATCGTACTTGAGATTGTCACGTATCATTGTTCAGAATACGCGTGTGACCGATCAAGTTAAGCAAGGTTAAGCTGTGTATGACGCTTTAGTTGGCCTTCAGATGTGTAGTGTATGTGGCTTGTATCATCCACTTTTGTGTACGGAACACTAATAGTCTTACTGCGTATGGATGTTTCAGCCTGCTGGCTTGCGACAGGTGACACATTGGACGTATTTCAAACTCTCAGTATACGCTATCAGTCATACGGTTGCTAATTCTCTACCTGGCTGCCGAGCCCGTTTCTGGCGCGGAACGGAGAACCTGATAGTGTCCGGTGCCACGTATGAATTAACAAATCACGCGACAACGGCCATTGAATTTTTCACATCTAATCCAGACAAAATGTTAGCATAATTAACCTCTTCGGATAGAAGATACATTGTAAGATTCGTGCAACCCGTATGTCTCTGGTTCGGTAGAAAAAAACTAGCAAGAAGAAATGGGCTTGACCCAGGTCAACTAAAGATCACCTTATCAGTGTCACATCAAGTTAGCCCGTTGAATCATCAATTTCTTGCGTGCATAATGCAAGCTGATGTGTTTTGACTGGTATTACTTTGCGGAACACCAGTCTACTAGGGGATTCGATTACTTAACAGTCCTTCACATACAGACTGACGATAATCGGCCCGTTTTCAGAGGTGGTATGGCATTAGTCGAGGTTGAAATCCTTGTCATTACAATAACAGTTGCATCGGTATTTGAGCCAACCTCTTTAGATTGTGCTCAGCCGTCTGTTGTGACAGGCACCGGTTTGTTCTGTTAGGGTAATTTTCTCGACCACAATTGAATTGAGATGAGACCCAACTGTGAAAAGTCAGGGCTTCGGCTGGATTCGAACCAGCGACAGACACAGCATGCCTCAACGCGGCAAGCGCTCTACCAGCTGAGCTACGAAGCCACACCGGGAGCTCGGAAATTTCACATGTGGACTCTGTTACCCACCCGTCCCACTGTCTCATATGGAATCCACCAAATGATTCAGGGGATCGACTGCCCCGGCAGGATTTCTCAAACAGTTCACGCTGGCATCCACCAACGCCACTGCAAGCAATTGAATTGGTAAACAAGTTGAGAAGCAGACCGGTCGACCAAACGCTGTGCTTGGTTGCATAGGTTTCCCGTGGTGTTGCACTGCTGCTGGATACTTGCGTTTTATTACTGAGAATATGCTGCTACAGATATCTTTATCTGGACGATCTACTGTAAATGCTTAAAACCTGTTGGTTTCTGCCGGTTGCGTTAGAGCGCTACACTGAGAAAGCAGAATATCAGGGAAGTGCACTTACATAAATTAGAAAAAGTGTCTGTACATTACTCATCGTAAAGTTGAACAATACTCTCCGGTTATGTGAGTTTGTCAACTTATGTCATCAAGCTGTTGGAAGTTTGGTTGCATGAGAACATCGTAGATGAAGTCATCCATATTGACTGTTTAAATGGCTGTCGTATGAATCGTCCTACGTGTTTTCGGATTGGTGGTGGCGGCGTTCGTCAGTGACTCCTGGTGTATGTTCATGTAAGTTCTCTGATATTGTGCAAACGTTCATGCAAGCTGTCTAGTTGATGAAAGCAAGCTGACATGAGTAAGTGGCTTTCATTCATTTGTGACGTGCAGTTTTTATTTATCTCCTGTTTGTCCTGCAAACGAAATCTGTTATAGGTATTTTGAGATTTCTTTGCACTTGTTCATGTACAGTCCGCGACGATTTAAAGTGACTTCATGTCACCCTCTATCTGCACAACACGTTGTCCATTACGGTTTCTGCCCGATGAGCAGGTATAGGATAATGATATTCTCGTTCGGTTTGGGATCAAGTGTTCACGATGACTCGTTTATCTACTGCGATCGTGTGACTAGCTACTTTAATTTATGTTTCGATATTTGTTGCCATCGAGAAACAGTGCTGGCCTGTCTGAATGGATTTTCGTCCCCGGAAATCAAGAGGTTTCGTAAAAAAAGAAGAGGCACATTAGGTAAAAGCTTATTCGCAATTGAAATGCATTACACAGTCTGTCGTGTATAAACTGAAGGGTTTGAATTTTGTATATATCCAAACATACGACATGCTACGAAGTTTGGAGCGTTCGCATTCCCGATTGACATTACTTGCACACTGTATCCTGTCGTCGCTAGGATTCTTTGTTAACTTCAGACATTGATATCGAATATCGAACAAGGATGATTGCTCACCAACAATCTGACAGCGTCCTTGTGGTTTCTTCAAAGGTCAAATCTCTGGGATGTTTTGGCAAGATGAAAATAACGAATCGTTCGTGTTCTGTTGTGCCCAGTCTTCTCAGTAATGGTCTGACTTTCTTGTCTTCGGGAAGCTGTGTCATCTCCACACGAAAAATATCTTCATATTTATGGAACCAAGAATCAAACGTGACTCCACCGATAGCATCAAAATGGAACTTACTGACTTGTTGGATAATCGATTCTGGTGTATGTACACATGGTCCTGGTTTGCAACTCCCAATGACTGACTCGAAAATTTCTGCGTCAACATTTCAATAAGCTTCGCCCGTGACTGCTCGAAAATCTTCTGCTGCTGTTGAAAGAATGCCTGCATCTGCTCCATGGAGATGGTCATTATTGGGTTCGGTTTAACCTCTGTCGTCACCGATATAAGGTGCCTATGCGGCTTCACCTAGTCTAACTTGTGCGGAGACAAGAAAGACACGGTTGCGGTAAACACGCTTTATTACCAAAAACCAGTTCGACCAAACGAATGAAATGCCTGTAAATATATATCATGAAATAGTGGCCAAGTATGACCATTTACTTGTTGAATCACTGTCTGCTTGTTTATGCCACTTCGCTTCCAAGTGGCCAAGTAAGGCCATTTTTATAGGCGTTAGTTTCTCGGGCTGGCGTGACACCCACGCTCACTTTCACGTCTCCTGTTTGTTGGTCCGATGTGCCCCTCAGTGCTTTGTTGCTGCCTGATTTTGTCAGCCCCCACTGTGAACCTGATTGGTCTGCAATGATGACTGATTTCCTCAGCCGTCACCGATGTCCTGACTAGATTGATTTGGTGAATTTGCCTCCTAACAGCTACACAACTCTGAGTGCTCATTAGGGAGTTGTTTTCTGTTAACAGTTGTTCTGCCATATTGAAAAGATACTTGTAGACGGTCGTCTAGGTGACCTTCAACGCAAATGCCATGTCGGCTGCTATGGCGACAGCAGTAATTGCTTCGCAGTAGCGGACGCAGTCCATCCATATATTCAAACGGCGATGGAAGCGATTCACGATACACCTGATCACTGCGCAATCTGACGCTTGATTCAGTCAACATGAGAGTTGGTCTTCCATACCAGCCATATTTTGGGCACCCATATCCAAGGTTCTATATGTAATCCCCATTTCCCCTAACCCATCTGATGCACACACCTCGCATTTGCCTGCCTTTACGATTCATCGTTTGGACTGTCCCTATCCCCATGCGTCTATAGCTCGAGTTAGCTCAGGTTGGTCGATATCTGTCATCAATCATTGAAGTGTAGATATTGATGACGCAGGTGCTAATATGCTTGATTCACCTCCGCACACACCTTAACTCAGTGTAGGTCTTGAAGCGTAAATACTGAGTCACGTGGATAGTGCATACTGAAGTAATCACTGTAAGTGGGACTTCGCGATACGCGTAGCCTAGGTAGATCTTTACTTTGCTTGATTGTCTTAAGCAGAAGACACTTGACATGTAATGATTAGGTCGTCTATGTTCATTTAAAATGTTTTGAATACAATTCATGACACTGCTCATACATTGCCTTTGTCTACCTTTAGGTTTTTAGCTAACGCTCCATAAGGCATTCGCTATTCTATGACCGAGTGTGCCACATGAAATGAATGCTATCAAGCTGCCTTCTCCAACGCAGAAGCATTCCAGGTGGCTGAGTGATAATGAGGCTGACTGTCATGCTACCTTTATCTAAAAGTGTGCCGATATCAAGTTCACCTGTCTAGTTCGATGCCAGTTTAAAATGTCGCGAAGGGTTTATTATCTAGCACTTCTTTGTATTTTCTGAGTGGGGATAAGGCTGTCATAGAAGGGCGGGTAGTATAAACGAAAACGTTGCACTAGAGTTCCAGCATTAGCAGGCTTTCTGGGCAAGTTGAGTCAACAAGTGCTAGTGAACCACGGTAACCCGAACACACTGGAGTGATTAGGGGTGGTTCGGTGATGTAACCGAAGCAGAACATAGATTGCATGTTAACGAACACAGCTGGGCTTTTCCTTGATGTACAGTGAGCGTTCGCTGATTCGGTTTTTTCGATTACGTGAGATCATCCAGTCCAGATTCGACCTCGCATGCCAGGCGGTGGCATTCATTTCGTAGTGTACTACTGAAGGCCTATTGTGACTGTAATTTCCTCTTCAACCGCACTATTCCTAAAGCCTTGACGAAATGCACCGCGAGTTTTCTTTTGTAATCGGTACCAAAAACGTAGTGATGCCAATAATTCGATTGTCCTCTGTCCCTTCCTGTGTATGCGCGTGTAGGCGACGCGGCGAGGCTGGGTCCAGTGTGCTCGACTGTTGCTGACCTACGGAGCAAATCCCCATCCGATGGCCACCGATGGTCATCCATTAGTTGTTTCTCCGCTGCACCTGGCCCGACAGATGCATCAGACAGCGATCGAAAAGGATATCCTCACGAGGGCTATTTCGTATGTTGGTGCAGTCGTTTCATTTCTAATTGTCCTTTTCGTACACGCACAATCCACGTTGCGGTTGGTGTAATTGTTTTATGCATTTTCTCTGAGCTTCCGCACATTCCCTTGGCAAGTTTTGCTATTAAATACGTGAGCTGCTGTTGAAGCTCACCCACGATCGTTGATTCACGGTTATGCTTCGCATTTTTCAACACATTCATGCATTAATGATACGAATTGGGCTTTGTTCACATCTGACTGTGGCTTTCGCATTCCTATACTTCTCAGCTAGATCTTTCCGAAAACAGTCATTTGATTCGCTCTCGTTATGGATTCTTATTGGTGCATACTTTTACTACGATCGGCACTGGAATCGACCGTTTATGGTAAATCGCCAGTATCTGATGTGCAGTCAGTGACATACCGGACAACGCACTGTATTGAAGAGTACCTGAAACAAAGTTCGAACCTCTGTCGTAACAATAAAGGGCACACCATTGAAGAACTGTAACGAAATTCGGCTGGTGAGAAAGCCCCTATACGTGGAATCGATGTCTTCACTTGAGGAGTGTTCAGTTTATGTCAACTAAGTATTTGATCATTTAGTATACAATTACGGCAGGGCACGTGAATATAGATTGATAATACATGCACCAGGTGATCAGCGTTAGTAAAGAGGATCTATTTTCGCTAAGTAGCGATTGAGACGGCAAGATTTCGTAGAATCCACTCTGCAGACATTTGGTTCCAGTGGCCACCAGTGAAATGGTGGGCTGTTTTGACCTTGTTGAGTCTCAATACCATACACACCTACATCCAAACCTGCAGCATGCGAACAGATGTTATGGTCTTATAATCTGACAGTGTCTCACAGACTGAGGATTCAGTTCTCCGGTGTGCGTAGTACCAGTGAGACTCAACAAGGTCGGACAGCAAGCCGCACGTAGGTGGTGGTCACAGGGACTACAGAACTCTCTATCTCTATTTCCCCTCCTTGGAGTCGTAGTAGATGCTTACTCGTTCGTTGTTGAACCACAAACGGCTGGTCGATGTCAGCCTGTGAGGAAAGAAAGCCTACAGGCCGAAAAAGAATTTGATTAACGTGAGAAATTAAAAATATCACCGTAATATTACTCTGTGCCGAAGACGCTAAAATTGGCCGAATTCATTCATGTCACACGTGCCACGATAATTCTGTTTGTACTATACATTTTACCTAATTGTTCTAGGAGATTGTCCACGTGAACTCCCCGCGTGATAGCTAGTTCAATAGTTCAGCAAATACTTCGAAAATAGGTCGAAATTTTAATAAACGAACATTACATTAAGTGCAGCATTTCAGCGCTTAGAGGAAGTGATGCATTATGCGGCCTCAAAATATGAATGGTGGTTAGACAAATTGAAACTCGGATACTGGTGTTATGTTGGTTGTTAATCTTTGGTGGACTTAAGAATTAGCGTTGTTTCGAGTATTCTTGATGAACAGATGCTGACCTGGCTTAGAAACATGAAGTCGCTTAACCATAGATTAGTCACTGTGGCTAATGTTTGTTTTGTGAGCTGGGACACTGCGATCCACTGCTTCGGTGGCTGAGGACTTTGGGTGAAACGATGGCTAAGAGGTTCAGTGGTGTGAATGTTGCCGCTATTTGTCCGAATTGTTCTTGAAGTAAGTGAAATTATCGACGCGGGCAGTGAAAACAGACGACTCCTCAGTATTATTTACAGCTCGGTTTGCTTTAGTTTTGGGCATTTTGACACAATGCAGATATAGTTTTTACTTGCTTTTCACCTCATGATTGTGTGGCAGTTAGGCATCAGCGGTAACCACTGATGTATGGCCGTCTTTAGCGATTACGATGACGTGCACTTAAGAAGTTGAATCAAAAGCATCAGGAATGTAAGCAATGAGGTAAAGGCGAGTGTGTTTTCATTAATTTACATAATCTCTCCTGATCAGAACATCTTCTTGACGATTGGTGGTTCTGCACGTATGGCGGCTGTGACAGCCGTGATAATCTACGACTACGGAACGCGACTGCTCAGGACAAAGGGTGCAAACCGTTTGTAATATGTCGACCATCCCTGTCTGTATTCATTCGTACGTGTGTCGAACGACATCAACGACTAAGCAACAATGAAACTATGAGGCATACATTTGATGGTAGGAGCTCTAGTGTGCTCTGTGGTTCGGAAACATGGCATGTTCACAACGAAGACGCTAACAAACTCGTGTTTGACCACTGCTGTCTCCGCCAATTAGCCCACATCATCACGCAGACTAATCGTGTGAGCAATACGGCCGTTCGCCGGTGCGTATTTCGAAACGCTCGCGATGCACCAACAACTGGCTAAGTTATCACATTGCACAGCCTGCGGTGGTTTGGTCACGTACTCCGCATGCCAACTGGGCATTTGCCGTATCGGGCGTTGTATAGCGAGACCACCAACAGTTGGGTGGAACCGCGTGGTGGTCAAGCAACAGTATGGACACAAAATATGAAGGTCCTGACTATTCCAGGCTGTTGTGATGATGATGGGAATCTAATGGTGCACAGACTCACGTTTGGACGATGTACAGATAGCCTTATCCATTTGCCCGTCACCTCGAAAACAGTTTGTTGATATACGGTTTTCAGTAAACAGGTGGTTGCTTGATTTAACACTGGGATGGTAGACCTAGCTGGTTGTTTACTGCATACCATGTTCATTTCGCTAGATAGCTGCCCTGGGACCCAGGAGTTGTGACTGGGAGCGTTTGGCCGATTGGTTTTTAATGGCCGAAACGTTGCCGTTGCTCAGTGAACAAGGATATTTCATGAAGCAATGTGATTGAAGCCGTACAGAAAGCTGTTTTTAAAATATATTTACTCTCATCTGCGTTCGGGTTGTTTATTTGCGAGGCATAGATTTCCTGTTTTCAAATTTTCCCTAAGTTAGCCATTGGCGTTTTATGAACCCTCCTCCCTCGCTTTTCCTCCTGATCGCGCTGCAGTTTTGTTTCGGTGTCCATTGTTGATGTATTGCTATTTACGTTTGATACACGGGCGTGTACAATGAGATTGAACGACTGGGACCTGCCGTTTATCATGCCAAGCTGCATGGGTACGAGCGACCCGGTATTTGGCGCGGCTATTGTGTTGTTCAGGAGATGTGTACCTTGCCGAATATTTCGATTCACCTTTCAAATGTAGTCTTTGTAGATGGGATTGTACAGGATTTAATGTTTCGGTTCGAAATAATGCTGTGAGTTTCGACGGTTTTCCCTGATCCAGCCAATTTTACAGCATCTTGTCCGCGCTGGGTTAGGTCTTTTTCTATTGTAGTATGCGCCAGCTTGATAATTCACTACTTTACGAGGTTTCAAATCGGTTTCTTTATGTGCATACCTTTGTGATTTTCTCAATTTCCTTTAATCTGTCTCAGCATGGAAAATATTATGCTTCAAGTTGTCAAAGCCACGCTGCCGAAACACATTTTCTTGGTTGAGCCGGGACACCTTGTGGATACGAAAACATCTAGCTTCTTTCCTGTTCAGCTAATTTCTGAGGATGAACTGGCACGCTTCGTTTTGTATTTTAAAACCCCTCCGGGCTACTGTAAAGTCGAGTTGGACACCAGTCTTCAGAATAAAGGCTCCGCACCATCCGACGAGCTTATTCTCGTCTACGTTGTACGTGTTCAGTTGCAGGTTAGTTTCGCCCGAGTTCAGATATAAGCTGTAACAGCAACGTAGGTTCCCTGCTGTATGCGGACGAGATGAAATAGCGCCTTGCGGTGCATTGGCATCTTCTCTTGTAACTAAAGAACACTTATCGGCAAGTATTATGACTTGCGTTCTGTTTTTGGCAATATATTTCTTTCTTGCGCTACATAACCGTGAACTTACGTTCGCTGCGAAGTATTCGGTGGTGTTTATGTTTAAGAAGTGATCTGGCGAACAATCTATCTTTGGTCATTCATCCTCGAGCCGATGACAACATTTTATATCGTTTCTTTAGAGATCTAACTCAGAGGCAATTTGTCACATAAATAACAATTGATTATGAGTTAGAGCATAGTCACGTACCTCTCAGGTAGAACGGAAACCTTGCTCGCAGTCTGACACAGAGCTGTGTCAAAGTGTAGTGAAGTTACAGTTAGAGCAGAAGTAATTTTTTCTACGGTGGAGATTCGTAGAGCACGTCTATCCCGTAAAATTTATTGATAATTATGTAACTGATGAGTAGTCGGGGATTTGGTTTATTTTCAAGTTGACCATCACTCACATTTGATCGCAGCGTTCGCATTCAGATAGACTTTCCAGCCAGCCTCTTTCGAAAAGAAGCACTAGACTCGAGTTTCGCTCTCATTAGAGCTCGACAGTAGGGCATATCCTTTCTACGGCCGGGATTTGAACTCCCGCCATTCCAATCATGAGGCAACCGTGTTGACCACTGAGCGCGCCATTGACCTCACATTAGGCACGACCGAATTATCAAATCTGAACGCTCAACCACTCTCGCTTGTGAGCAATGATTATGTGACTGACAACGTGGGGCGGGATTTCGTTTATATGACGTTGGACTGCAAAGACAGTTGTTGGCTGAGCTAGCGACCCGGAGAATAACTGACACATTTGAGATCTACGGCGCGGCACAACCGTAAATCTCGTTTAGACCCAACCCGACGGTTTACGTACAACCCAATGGTACGTTGCCTTAATGTGTGAATCCATCTTGTGTTTATTCTTTCACATGCTCCTGTGAAGCAGGCTAGGTCGGTCGCAAAACCAGGTGCCTTCCCCAGAGAATACATAGACACCACTCTGCAGCAGCGACTAAAGACGGAGTTGGTTTCGAGTGCATTTCTGGAACACCTCGTTGATTCAAGGCACCGGAAGTGGCTTTCTAGCCCGTCTACCTTATTTCCAACCGTCAGTCCAAAGGAGCCGGGTTTCGTGTTTTGATTACGGCGAAAACTATTGGCTTTCTCCGCACAATTCCAAGTTGTGCGCACAGAGGATATTTGTCCAGGCCCTTTAGTTGCTGTTGCGTCCTTGTTTGACATCCCCTGGTTGCTTTCTAATTCGAAGGTGATGTAATGATGTGACAGCTTGCCTGCGACTTTGCTTGCTTGGTAATCATGATGACAGTGTTATGAAATTGGTGCGATGATGTATAACCGAAAGCAGATTGTTCGCCAAATCACCTTTAACATCTCACGTGAATCATTGGAAACGTACTTAGACTTGGAGTTCTGAAGACATTATCGAAGCTCCCGAAACCACGCGGTTCAATGCAGATTGATACATTTGAAGTACAGACTGAAGAGGATCGTTTGTGTAAAAAATGGGTTCTACACATCTGGCTGATTTTTAGCAATGATTTTAACAGAGCAAGGTTACACACAACGAGCCACAATCTGTTTCGTGTCCACTATGTAAGCGCGCCACTTCATTTCTCAGGCATTGCACTGGTGTGACTTATCGACATTTAGCAAATTGGACGTCTCAATTAGTCGGTCACCTGTAACTTGCCTACTTTTTATCTTATCCAGGATGGTCAAGTCACCCATTGGCTCGGAGGACCAGGATTCTCGTCCCTTTCACTTAGCTTCAACGGTTCCAGGCGTTGTTGCACCCGTATGCCAGGCACTGCTGAGTATCCCGGTCTCTGTGTTTTTTCCGTCTCATATTCAATCAAAAGCGGTGGACTAAATACGTTGTCCTTGGAAATCCCGTCCAGGAAAAAACCGACATATTCCGCCGATGTACATCCAGAAGGGTCTCAGGTATACAAACATTTTGTAGCCATATTTTGCCCCGCAGAGGAGTTTTATGGCAGTTTGAAACGGTGACATCGTATTACGGATTTGGACGATGTCACCTGTTTGGTTCGGCTTACACCACCATTTAATGTGTGGCGGCATTCGTAGTCAATCAGAACAAATATGGACTTTGTAGCTCGAAGTTTAAATGTCCAGTTGTTCGCCGAGCCTGGCATTTAAGTTGAAGTTACACCACCAAACGAAGTGATATCAGCTCGGGGGAGTTTTAGCGTATAACGATTAGAGGTCCCGTCCACCAGCAATCAGTAAGTAGACAGATGGGCTATCTGATTTTGACACATTCCCGGTCGTTGTACGTCTGCTCGATACATTCCATCCGCCGTCGGATCCCGGTAGCGCTCTGGAGGTTCGGCTGTTCGATCGCGGCACCAGTTTGTAATAACTTTGTTTCGGAATACGGCTGGGATGCTACACGTCTGTTTGTAAGTGGGTCGTGTACTAATAACTGGACGACTCTAGGCCAGTCGGGATACTAGCAACAAGACAAGGGACTGGCTGAATGTGGTTAGCATTAAACAAACCAAAGCACTAGACAAAAACCGTTTTGCCTATCGTGGTGTTGCTGACCATGAATTCAACTTGACTAGAGGGTGTGATGCAATAGAAAACCATTGCGCAAGTTCAACCCACGACATCGTGGTTAGTCCCATGTGTCACTAATCCTGGTTAATCATTGGACATTCTTTCAATGTTGTATTCTGGACCATGGTGACGTTTATCAGATGTTTACGTGTTCGAATACATTCGGGTCTGATGTTAAGTGGTGTTTCACACACACACCAGCTTTGTAAGTGCCACTTTTCTGATCACGGACCAAATAAAAATACACCTTGCCCACGAGTTCCATTTATTATATAACTTCATTGTAGGCACCAGTACGATGAAAAGTTTGTCAGAATTCTTCAAGACTATTACGCTGCGTAGGCGTTATGATGCTGGTAACTTACGAATGTGGATTCGTGCTTTATCCCATGCACATAATGGGGAAATCCATTCTTTCGATAAATCATGACGGATTTTCGTTGGCACCAGTCACACCATTCGCAGTGTGTGGATTGGAGTGTACTCGGGCGAGAAAACTTCAAGCGAATGCGCAGGAGCTCATTGGTAGTGTATGCCACCTATCTTCATACAGAAACCTGATTGCTACAGGTAGTACTACTATCTGTTGCATGCTTTGTGATACTCTGCCGAGCCACCTCACCACTCGGAAACACAGGCTTTTGAGTTTTATGCCCCCACAACCGCTTAGCCAACTATCTCGTCCCTCATCTTCTCTGCATATCGTTGGTCTTGCAGCGTTATCATGCTGACCTTTTTGCGTCATTCAACCCCACGTATACAGCATTCCTCCGTGTCGTCACCGCAACCGATGGCACTGATCGGGGCCTACAGAGTTCGCATCGATGTAACGTCTTTGATCCAGACTTCAGCTGGCCTCACTTTCGGAACTTCAAGCAAACCAACTATATACATCCCACGAACAGCCACTTAAACGACCTGCATCATTCTGTCACCTTTTTTTTATATTGTAAACATAGAAAACTTGATACTCACCTCACGTAACTTTTTTCTTTGTCATTGTGTTTGGTTGTTGGCACTCGTCTGTCTTGAAAGACAATGGGCAACTGATCCTCTGGGGCGCAAGTCTTGCTGGACAGTCAGGATCTTCTTTTCAGTCTCACTTGTGCAAATATTTAGATCAGTAACAAAACGTGAACTGTTGTGTCGACATCAAAATGGATACTCTAGACGTTTCGAACTGGCTCTTTATCAACCCCGTTCACTTGATTTTTTTCTACGGAAGACTTCCACAACGCAGTGGCCTTGTTTGCATACTTGCGGTTACCGCGTTTTCTGGATTCACAGGCGATCATGAACCCATTGTGTTCACTGTCCGAATGTTGGGTTGCGGGCAATGTTTCCCTTCTTCCCACTCAATATGCCCATTGGTTAAGGCGTGGGACATTCTGTCACATCAACATACAAAAGGTCTGCGAAACAGAGGTGTCACGTGTGGATGTTATTGCGAACACGGTTGTGTAGAAGAGGGGCCATGTGTGCACAGTGCTCAGCGGTGCGTTCTCGGCGACCATCTCATGGTTTCTAAATAAGTAGCCGTTCAGTCTAAAGCGCGTTTCCGTTCTCGTTAGTTCAATTTGCTTAATTACTCCACCCTGACCCGAATAAGTCTTGAAAAAAATAAACTGCAAATCGGACGTACCGAGTTCCCTACCAGAATTTCGACAATGAAATAAACAGGTTTACAGTTGAAGCAAACAAGACCATTTAGGTTACGTACAATGAGGACGTATGTCACGGACGTAACCTATTTGCCCACCGGACAGATGACAGCACCGGATGGCACCCTGAAAACTTGGCCGCCACTAAAGCGCATCAAATAAAACACATCATGCTCAAATAATTGTTTGCTTCGTTTGTTCCAAAAAATAGTTCCCTGACTATATCATAAAGACCAAGGCAAGCAATAACCATAGTTCCAAACGAGTCAGTTGGTGGCGGTGCAAATGTAAAGGTAACGACTGATTTTTCTTATTGGAATTGCCTTCCTGTATATCTTGGGAAGGAAATGAGACTATTTCGTTTTGTCCGGTAACAAAGTAATAGATGTCAGCTGACATCATTCGAATGGAAGACTTTCTCGTGCAACGAGAGTCATTCTATGTGAATCATCTGTGGTAACCCATGGTAGTTTTTCTGGAGCGTTCTCGATAGCGTAGCCCCCTTCGTCGGCAGTAGATCCGCCAATGAGTGACTTATAAGAAGGTTGCTTGTCGTTATGCGACATCCGCTATGCCATAGATCAATCCTAAAACGACAGTCATCAAAAGAACGACTAAAACTCGAGGTGTTTCACATAAGTTCGAGTTTGGTATTACGTGGATGCTTTTTTGGAGCCGGTAACCATTCGTAATTTGATAGCAAATCTGTCGGATATGTTTGTTGCACAGTTTATGAGTTGACAACGACGTTTTAGAGGTATCACGTGTTCGTCGATGGCCAACTCACTGTTGGATCATGTGTTCCATGATTTGCAGCGAACGTCTCAAAAGTTTGTTTCTGGTGAGTGGAAGGATCTGCAGTTCTCTCAAGACACCTGTATCAATTGTCAAATCACAGAATTCCCTACGCGGCAAAACCTCTTCTGATTTATGGTGTCCTTGCTGACAGTTGTTGGGAAATTTGCACTGTAAAGAAATTCAGCGGAGTTTCTTTCCAAAAGACTTGTGAACATAGAGTGAGCCAATGAAGGTCTCCCTCCTGTAACAATAAGCTGACTTCCCTTTGGCATCATAGAATTCCTAATTGTTTTTCATCACCAATGAAATACTGGCGTCAATGAATATGCTACAGACATCGTGAGTAAAAGAATGTTCGAAGACTACTTTTACTTTGAGCCTGCCTTCACTGCGAATACGTTTATGGTAGGTGTCCTCCCACAGGTCATTTCGTGTCATCAACAGCTTTCTTTCTTCATATTGGGGATAGGCTATCCTAACTTGATTGCAGACCAACCCATCATTCCGTTTTTCCCAACCCCTTATGCGTTGGTGACTTCGGCGCTACAACCGTAATATTACGTTAGTCGTTTGGGTCTGCCTATCTGACGACTGACGTCACTAACATGTCAGACTGACGACTTGGTTTATTCTGCTTTCGAAATGGTCGAGCAGGCTGAACACTATTCGCATACGGTTGTGGTTCAGCGTTTGGACATGATCACTCAACCATGCCTGTAACATCACAAACTTGGCGTAGTCCAGGTCATATGTCTAAACCAGCTTCTTGTCATATGCAACCAGAGAGTAATCTCACATGTCCACCGCTGAGCGGTTCTCACGAGCACGCAACGCAGTGGCTTGAAACAACCCAGTTTTTCAACCACTGTAGTCAATGTCACACGCACATAATAAACACGCACTCTATTCTGGGCAATAGCCTATGGTACACTATTTAACATAATGTCTTCATCTGGGCTGACAAGACAACGAAGCCTACTATACATTTGAACGTAACTTAGTCCCGGTCTATCGCGCATCGATGGATATAGGCAGCTGTTGTGGTCCGTGAATTCCAGGTTTCCGTTCTGTAGATCGCTAACTCGACACCTATTGGATTCCACCCCCGTATTTTGTCTAAACTATTGGTGTAAGTGCGGCTGGTTTGTCTGTTCGTTATTCGTATTGCGACTGAGTTGTGCATTCTTTTGCTGCTATTCGGATGCTTCATGATTTTTTCGATATTCCTTATGAAGTATTGTAATTAGCAACACAGCATCTAGACTGGTGAGCCCTATCTTTTTTTACTATAAACATTGTCTCCGTCACTTTCTACATATATATATATATACTACCTTAGCGAGCAGGTCGGGCTTGTGTATTGTTTTGATCCGGCGGGCTACGCTGACTAGGACTTCGGTCTTTCCAGGTGCAACCTTGTCAGACAGGCCAAAGGGGAGCAGTCAGACGAAAAGCAGTTACACTCATAGGATTGTATGTCACACTAATGACCGCGTAGTTCTTAGGTAGTGGAGCACGATCCTATGGGCGTACAGCAAAACCATTCTTATAATTGCGGCACTGCTGTCTTCCGTATCAAGATGAAGGGGGATAGAAAAGGTACCCTCAAACAGAGCACTTCGATCGCCGAATGGTTGATCGTGACCGCCGGCGTATTATCCAATACGGTCGAAAAACACCAAATATCTCTCAAAAGCCCAAAGTAGCTTCGAGTACGTCCGCTGCGCGCAGCAGTGTTTAGAATCAGACATTATTGTCTTATTCACTGCGCCCTCGGGCTAGGCAAGCCCCTCCTTGCCAAGTGAGTCAGACTCTTGAGTCATTGGCTCCGGGTAGGGTCCCCCAAGAAAATCCTATATCCTGTTGTCTCGCAGGTCAGACTTTTGAGCCCCTTTCCGCGGCATAAACGACCGGGAAGTATAAGAAATTATCGTTCTCTCGACAGTTATATTACTAACCGACCACGACTTTCTCCCACTGTTTTACTCCCTATTTCTTCTGCTTTCCGTGTGTCTTAAACGCAAGGTGACTGAAAGCTTGCGCAAAGACCGTTAGCATTACTTGGTCCAACAACCGAAAGAGATGTAAAAACCCTTTTATCTGGGAATAGCAGAAGGCTTTTCTCCCTGATCCGTGGTTGTACTGGCCGTCAAGTCGGTGTAAGTGAGACCATATGTGAAAAAGATGGTTCACTTATCACCAGCCAGTCGCGCCGACTTGACCGGTGGGTCGAACATTTTGAAGAACAGTTCAGTTGGCCTCAACCAGATCATGTGGACGACGGGACTCGATTGGTCAGCTACTGCA
>QNGE01003842.1:4991-37309 GCA_008508345.1 Paragonimus westermani | reverse complement strand
AGAGAATATCGCGCTACCAACGATCAAACCGAAACTCTGGGTACGATATGTTGACGATACATTCGTAATCCTTAAACGCTCAATGATTGAAGACACATACAGACTGCTAAACAATATTTTCTACGATATTAAATTTACGATGGAGATGGAAACCAACAACCAACTACCGTTCCTAGATGTACTAATCAACCGCAAACCTGATGGAACACTGGAGACCTAAGTTTTCACAGCAACCACCCAGTCTGCCATAAAAGGAGCTGCATTCGAACTCTGTTCAAACGGGCTGAAACACACTGCAGCACCGCAGAGCTCCGGAGAAAGGAAGAAAACTACCTATACCGAGTATTTCTTCGCAACGGATACCTACGAAATTTCATCAGACGGAGTCTATTACAAAAAAAAAACAGAGTCCAACACTGCTGAGCCACCAACAAAACGAATTGCACTACCATACGTCAAAACCATATCAGAAATGACCGCAAGACTGCTGAGAACACACAGCATCACCCTAGTGCACAAGCCAACAGCAACATTACGAAGGATACTATCGAAACCAAAAGAACAATCCAAACCCGCCGACAGAAGAAACGTCATTTGCAAAATCCAATGCAATGACTATAGACAACACTACATCGGCCAAACCGAACGGAATTTACCAACACGATTACAAACACGAACTGGCCATCAAGGGGCACGATCAACTTTCCCTGATCTCCGCCGACGAGGATGAAACTGGACACGCCTTCAACTTGAACACCGCAGAAATCCTTACTCAGGCAAATACCAAACATACAAGAGAATTTCTCGAAGCTTGGTACTCATCAACCGGTTCAATAAACAAACACATGGAACTGGACAAAATCTATGAACCAATGCGAATCAAGGATTTGTGGAGAAGTAAACGTCACCAAGCCCAAATACCGGTAAGCCCAGACGGCAGAGAGCAGCCCATCAGACTCCAGGGAACAACCAATGGGACATCAGGTCAAAGCTCAATTGCGACAAAATCAACCAATGGTGGGTCAGGCCGAACACGACAGAAAGCGACCAACCAGAATTCAGACCAGTAGGTCAACCCACTCTGAGCAGGCATCGATCCAACTTCACCAAACGTCACATTCAAAATTATACGCTGAAACACTCACGCATTGATGATGTCACCTCGCTTGGTGATGAAACGTTTGCAACCTAAATACCGTGCTCGGCGAACATATCAATACCAAAAGATGTCCTCTGACTGAGTGCACGAAAAGGAAGTATCCGCATCAATCAGTGCTTTGGCAGACTGGACCGACACGCCAACAATCGCTTATGGCGAATCGTAGAATTCTTTGTATTGTCGGCGGTCGGCATAGACCTGCATCAGCTCATAGTGCTTTCTCCGCCAAACCTACTTGATTTCGGGCGGCCGTTCGGCGAACTGACGGCGGATGTCCCAGAATATGGGGCCCTCTTGTCTTCACTGTCCGGCCCACAATGTAGATAACAAGCACAACATCTCTTTCGCACCAAGTTGGAGATGACTATACTGTTGTCGTCGAACCACTCCGACTGTTTCCGGTGCTGGATACAGATCGTCTCCATGGCAGCTGCCACGATCTTTTTCCTCAGCCATTGTTACATACCTTCGGGGTAGTGAATATATGCGAGCGTCTCTCAGACGAGCGGTAACTGCATGCTGAAAGATAGCCCTTCACTCACAGTTCTCTAATCAGTTGATATCCAATTTCCTCCACTGGTCGGATGATTCACAATAGACAGGCTTCCGTAGATGAATAAACCATTTGGTCCTGACCAGTCTATAATCTGTGCTACCTTCAGCCCCACACATCACTGGCGTGGTACGCACATCATGGGTGTTGCGCTGTCGCACAATCAAGCAAATGATGGTGACCGTTTCGTAGGCGAGTCTACCTCGTGATGTCGCTTGCATCCAGCTGGAATCGGGTGTTTGTGATAGCCAATTCGCGAGTAGCACACGGGGGGAGCAGACGATCATCGTGCTCGTTGACCAAACCGATGCCGTACGCTACCGAGTCGCGCCAAACTCGAGCGTTCAAGTCACCCAGAACAAACAGTCGGACATTCAGCGGTGTCGACCGGATGGTGGTGGACAGTTGATCATAGAACGGGTTCTTTGTACCATGAGTCTGACGCACAGTTGAAACCTAAGCATTTACGAATGTGACACACTCGCCTCAACCGATTCACAGGCGCACGGACAGCATTCGAGGGATGATGCCGTGTAGTTCGCCTATCATCAGTGTTTATGCGGTCAGCGACTGAGAAACAGACACCAAGCTCCCGAACACCGTATGCCAGGTAACTCATCCAGTGGGTGTGATCAACATCTACTTATCGGAGCATACCATAGTCCGCAGGCCTTGTCTTACTGAAGTTCAGTGCGTCGATGCCATAGCGGCTCAATTCGGTGGCGACCAGTGCGATGCGGCGCTCTGGCCGTGCTGTGGCGCTGTATCGATCCAGCAGCATGCGTACACTCCATGTCCCAACGGAGAGCGTTGTGCTTCCTCGGACGTGTCTCAGGTTGGAATTCGTGTTACTCAGACTCGAATGAGCACCGTCTGCTATGTGATTCATGCTGGAGGGATCATTAGAATAAGGGGAGGCTTTGGCAGTAACACGTTTTATCTTATTCACTCTGTCGCAAACAGGAGGTGGGACAAACCGGTTCATCCTGCGCGGGAACTGATGCAACATGGTATTTGGTTTATGGTGTATAATCATAACATATATACTGGATACTGTCAGGACGCTCAGATCAGGACAAAAGAGCGGTTAGGGCCCTCAACCAAAGCTTGTGGCGCGAAAGCCTGTGCCGTAAGGCAGTGGGTGACAAACGCACACAAAAACGCAACAATATCGATCATTACCAACAACCAAATTGTAATAGCTGCTGCTTTTCGGCCAGTCTGACACGGTTGAGCCTGTGAGGGCCGATGTCCTAGTCAGTACAGCCCGCCGGATCAAAAAGACACAAGCCTGACCACCACGGCAGGGTAGCAGAAAAGGTCAGAAAGTCGTTGATGTACATGGGGAATAACAAATCACTGAGCACAAACCTGTTCCGAAATTAGAGAACTCTGAATACGTCTTGCATTCGAGCATTAAAAGTAAGAAGGCAAGAACAGGAAACAACAGAAGAAGCTGGAGCCTTAGTGGGTGGCTTAGAATTCGGGTCGGTGCAACTTACAACGTGAGGGTGAGAACCGATCGCAACGGATAGACGTTTGCATGATTAATCGGGTTTTGTAACGGATTTCATGCACAATTATGCAGCGCGCAGGAAACACGGACCATAACGAGATGACACACAGGTCGCGCTTTCGTCGAGGCAAAAGGTGGGTGGACATCCACCCATTCTGACAGAATCCATCGGCATTCGGTTTCTCAATTGCGAACTGGAAATACACGTCGCAGTACACTGTAGCTGCCGTGCATAAAGCATCATACACCTGCGTGTAACTCGTTCTCTGTCGACATTTGACCATATACACGTTAATAGCACGAACCCAACTTTCTTTTTAGTTCACTAATCTTCAGTAGACTTAAGAACATCCAAGCAGATACGGGGACCGGGTGGATCGGAAAGAGCTTTTGCAAGAGGAGAAATGCAAACCACTTGAATGAATGAGGATGTAGAATATCAGTGACAGCATAACAAAAACAGTCCAATACATTAGACAAAAGTGAGCATCACTTGGATCAGTTGAGTGGAACTGCAATTCGTCGCGGATATAAAGTGAGCATGCCCATAGAAAATAAACTTGCAAAATCCAGATATGTTACGGCTCGTTGGACCGAATCAAACCCCCGTATACCAAAAGTATTGCGTAGGAGACTCAATGAAATTGAACTTAATAAAAAAAGGTTTTCGATTAATTCGCATTCACGGTGATTCAGTGAGGCAACGAGAACGGGACAACACAATGACTTGGAAAGTGCACGAATAGAGTTCCGAAAAGAGAAGATATCACTTGACAGACGTGGTTGCAGCAGAAGATTCTGTTTTACTCAGTTTGATCCCGCGCTGCCGGATGCATGCAAGTAAATTACTTGCGCTGACAGGACACATTATGCTTTCGATTATGGCTAAAAAGAAGAATGCACAACAAACGGCTCAATTTCCCCTTTCATTTGGTTTATCAACGATTGTTACACCAGCTGACGAAGTGAAACAAAGAGAAGTTATGCCGAGAAAATAACATTAGCAAATACACTACCTATCACAACTCCTTCCGTTAGAACCAGACCGACAGCCAGCAGTCGAGTGCTTCGATATGCTCACTTGAAACAAAATCAGTTTCATGAGACATGAGGTGGTGTACGAATCCACGCCGAAGTGTCAAAAAGTACCTTCGTGAACCACATTGTCAGCAAAAGCAATTTTACAGAGAAATATGTACTGCCCTCTTGGTACAGTTGCAATACTCCAACGAGAAGGACATTTTTGGAGAATAGTGTAAGTAGCCAGAATGTATTTTCGTCAAAGTTACCATTAGCTTTGTGAAAGCCATGAAAAAATGACCCGTATAATCAGAGGTTCTAAGCACCACAGTGAATAATTCGCACTAACGAGATATCTAACTCGGGACACATCATTACAGTTGAGGATTACAAATTGCCGTCTGCTGGCAAACAGAGGAGATCGAAATAGCAAATGCAACTGAAAAGAAACGTAATGATATCACCTTTATCGGTAACGTAGGAAAAATCGAATATCAACGAGAAACTAATCGGGCGCAAAAAATTAAAACAACCTACCGACTCCCGATTTGTGATAGTTAGGTTCAGTTTTGTCAGTACGAACTCGCAGCACCTTCCAACCGTGTCCAGGAACAAGCGAGCATTCCACAATCTTGCCATCCAAATTCTTGTCCCTCGGTCCGACGTGGCCCAGTTTGGCTGACGGTACATTTAGACCGCCGAGATACAAATAGCCAACATAGCCAGGAATCTCTCTGTTGAAATGATATGAAAAAACTGTGAAAATGGCTTCAAACAGCCTAGAAGTCAAGTTACCTATTGCTCGAATTTGCCAATTCATAAATGTTCGGAGAAAGATTAACTGGAATACCCATTACTGCATGGCGAATAAGAACTAGAACAATGAAAATGTTCGAACAACGAAGACTGTCCTAAATTCCGAGGATCGGTCGAGAACGGTGAGGTCAGGATCGATTCGTGAACTCAAAGGCTGTGGTATACGAACAGAAGTGGGAACTTCTAGTCTAAGACAGACTTTGCCAAACTTTCTTTCCTAGTAGCAAAACCATTCTCGTGATATTTCACGAGTGAAAAACTAATGCGACCAGGTGAGCAATCTGGTTCTGGGTGAATGACGAATCATCTTCAAATGTACCACCATTGATGTATGTATTCAGTCTCACTCATCGGGTGATATCAACACGCAACGAACGAAAAGATTAGTAGACATATGTATGGTACGAAGATCGAGCGCGTTCAGACACGCACAACTTTTGTGAATGCACAAACTTAGGCGATTGGATCATGTATTGAGGACATCAACTAATTGTCCGCCAGACTGCTTAGCCCGACGTTGCAGAAGAAACAAAGGCAATTAGTAGCTGAATGGCTACAGATTGTGCGCTGTTTTCTGATTAAGCCCAAAAGACTCAGTATGTAACTGATACGGTTAGAGAAGTAGGCGAATCAGGTCCACTGGTTAGGAGTTCATATCCCGAACCTAGCAAGGATTCACTCTACTGACGCTACTGTGACAATGAAGTAGATTGAATCCAATGCTTTTTCTAGGAATGAGCTGATTGAAAGGTTCATGTACACCCGTCATATCGTTTTGACTAGGAAGTCTTAGTCTAGCAGTTATCGAGCGGAGTTAACAGGCAGTAACTCCACCACCTATAGCGTTCGTAGATGATAATTCAATTTTGTCAACTGTAAGGCCAGCGGTGTAGCCATCAACAAGGCTGCTTCATGAGAATATGAATCGGGGTTCACATCCAAGTCATGCAAGAATGCGCTTCACTGACGGGATCTAGTAAGTTGAAAACCTTCCAAAGAGGCTGGCTGGAAGATCTATCTGAATGCGAAAGTGGCAATCACATGTAAATGAAGTTTACTTTGAAACCGACCAAATTCGCGAATACCAATCAACAGACTAGAAGGTAACAAATTTCATACGTACCCTAATTTGGATTCATGCACAATTTTGCACCGGAAGTCGATCGTGTTCAGTTGGGGAGGTTTCCATTTCAATGTTTGCGGACAGGTGCCCAATATGTAAAAGTCCTCTGGTCCGCATGGTTGGAATATCAAACCATCCGTAACGTGATCGAGTTGTTGAGCGAATTCCGGTTTCAGTAGCTGGAACAGAAAGTGAAACGACCTGAACTATCTGAAGGTCAAATGGCGTTACAGAGCAGAGGGCTAGATCTTCGTGTTTCTTATCATGCTACTAGATGTGCTTTGGTTTACATACAGTCCTCACTTTGCACTACACTCTCATGGATGTTAAGGCTCTATCCGTACCCGGTCCTGACAGCAACAGATCAAGAGATGAGTGCAAACATACATGAATGAAACGCCACAGGAAAGGGTCTACAGCTATAGGGATGTCACCGGCTGTGACACACTGCTTTTTTCATAGGGCTTTTGTAGGTAACGGAGGGGATTACCATACTGCGCCCAACTTAGAAGGTGATATTTCCTGACCTAGTTCAGGACGGCTGTCAAGACTTTTGCCCACTTGCACAAGGGGCTCACCAACTTGAAACTTACTGAGCTACATGTGAGCTGGATTTAATCACTTGTCCTAAACCTACGCATTCGAGGATGAGCGTTTGATCAGTGTTGCTATTGATTCAACAGCAATAAAACTAAGCGGCACTTAACCATGAACTGAACCCTCTGTTGTGGCAGTCGGACAAATTATGGCATCTCTTAGTACCACACTTTGCAGGTGATTATTCGGAACTGTCAGACGGAGGTAGTTAGGACGGAGTTCGGGCCACCGACCTTCGTATTACGGGCTGACAACCCTATCTACTAAACTGCCGGTCAAACGAATAAGGTTTGTGATTAGATAGTCAACGCAAGCAGAGTTGACATGCTTCAAGACCAAGTGTTTTCTCTTTGACAGAGCACAACTATAACAAGTGGGGTACACTCCTTAGGAAAAAAGCCTCAAAGGAAAAAACATCCTCATTCAATGAGCACTATTACGAGGTATGTAATATTAACAATATTGAAAAAATAAATTTCAGAACAACACACGAAACGTTTTTTGGAGTTTTGAGTTACCCAGAAAGAAACAGTTCAGCGAACCCGTCAGACCACGTCCAGCTTGCTTATAAACCTTGACCAAACTACACAAATCAATTATTAGACGCATTTTATATACAGTTCTAATAAGCCAAAACAGTACATATACTCAGCTAATCGAGCTAATGTGAATCATATTCAGGAGCACTTTTGTCCCCCGAAATAAGCCAAATCAGTGCTGGGATACGTGAAAGATGATCTTCAGATAGAACCTTTTGTAGACGTGGAAGTGTAAGGGAAATTGCAAATTTCATCTCAGAATCTGAATCCCTGGGAGTATTTAAGTGGGGCAGTTACAGTATGAAAAAAGCTCTTCATTCAGAAACGAAGATCCGACCTATGTTCGCAGATTTCAAAAACAGCCACCAACTAAATGGCCTTTGGTAAAATAATCTTATTCGCAGTGCCCTCCTTAACTTCGTCCCGATCCCAGATAAAGTAGTGGTTGTAACGTTGTTTCGCCATCAGGTTGTGTTTCTGGGTTCGATTAATCAATAGTGGGCGCCTGTTTAGAAGTGACAGGAATTCAGCACGGGCGTATTCAGCGTTGCATGACGGCGGATGTTAAACGGTATAACGCTTATCTGTTTTTTCCAATTCTGTAGACATGTAGGTAACATTAATAAGTACGTCGACGTACGATCCCTTTTCATTGTACAGTCATTGAGTGATCGCTGTAATAATTTGCACCTTAAGGTTTCTCAACGGTATGATTCCTTCTACAGGGTCTTTGGCACTTTAACATATTAAAAGCAGGCTTGATAAGATCTGAGCATTCATCATGAACACAAGACTACCTTGACAATTCTGATGACGTAACATTATCTTGCGAACTATGTTGCGTTCACATTTATCGAAATGCCTTCATTCCCAATTAGAAACATCTCCGCTGAAGAGACGTTTCTGCTCCCAGGAATGTCTTTTATTCAAGGAGGGTACAGTAGTCGTACGCAAGTAAGATCGGTGATCCCTACTCATGACATCCACCCCCCAGAACTGGTTGTGATGATTCATGAGGGAGACACCGTTGCATGGATGCAGTAAGTTAACAAGAAAATGGTCAGCTGCGAAAGTCATCATCATCAAAACAGCCATGAGCCTGACCAAAAGGTACTGTGGCTTGGGCCGCCGCTCACCTCAACAGTGACGTGGAATATCCTAAAAGGAAAGAGCACTACGAAGGACAACTAAGATTGAAGAAGACTAAATGGAAGAACTAGAAATGGTATGGATACAGGTACGCCATTGACTGCGACAAACCGCCATCTCGGATAACGTCTCTAACCAACGGTTTGAGTGATCACGAGGACCCCATCCAGACAGGCGATGCTTGCCCACTTTGCTCAATGGAGCAGTCAAAGTCTTCATATTTCGTGACCACGTTGTTGCTTGACCACCACGCGGTTTAACCCAATCGATAGTACCCTCAGTATATAATGCCCGGTACGGTAAACGCTCAGCTGGCATACGGAGCACGTAACCCAACCATCGCAAGCTGTGCAACGTAACTACTTGACCAATTGATCGCGCATCCCGAACGTTCCGGAATACGCGCCGGCGAACTGCCGCATTGCTCACACGATCAGCTGCAAAAGTACACACTGGAGAACCATACACTACACTACGATCTCACGCAGACAATGCTCACCTGTTCTGTTTGATTGAGCGAACGAAAAGGTTTCCGTCGAATTGAAAAGGACTGGACGGCGAAATCAACTAGACCCATGTGACCAGCAACATTTCTAGGACAAATGACCTGCGTATCAATGGCCATGTAGCGGTTGAAAAAAGGAGAACGACCGACAGGACTGTTGTCGAGCGTGACTATGTCGTAGATGAGGAACCGCGGTGTACCGCCGCCAGATGCATCTTCATGGTGCACAGAAGCCGGCTTGGACGGATCTCGATAGAGAACCATTTCGCCATCAAGCAGAGTGTTGAAGAGATGATTGCCTGAACCTGAGAGAAAATCTGGAAAGTTTGGTGGTTGGAGCGTCGAATTTTTGATACTCTTGACCCAGGATGCCGTTGGAAAATGAAGCACATCTGGTTTGTATACAAAATTGGCACGGTCAATTAGGTACACTTTACCAGGCCCGGCTATCAGAAGTAAATAGCGGCTCCCATCCGCTTTGTGGGAAACGCAATACTCGTAGTTCACAAGTGCTTCCATGTTTCGCTGTGAGATCGACACTGGCTGGCTTCCCTTGAAACGAAGAGGACGATTGGTTCGGTTGGTGTCTTCTGAAGGTCGGCTACTTTTTGACTGCTCCATACCTTCGGAATCACTTTCTGCAGACTGACCATCAGCGTAAACCAGCTGGCCTTCAACGTACAAACATCCACCTGTTTTTAATAAATGGTCTGCGAGCTCTCTGGCTTCATGGGCCTCGGCACAATCTTGGTCTAATGTGACAACACGTGAAACGCCTTCCATTAACATTGGTGTGCCTTTTGGTGGTGGAGGAAAAGGTCTATTTGATAATTTTTCCATGGAGATGGCCCCTTCCACATTCACCTCGCACCGGGAAATCTTTGCACCACCAGTCGAATCCGTAAAATCGCTACCATGCTCTGTCGGAAAAAGTCTCTTCGTCGGCTGAGCTGGACAATTTTGGTTGTCATCTGTAGAAGAAGTTAGAATTTTCCATTTAATGCAAACAGAATTTGATAACACAGATGGTATGGCTTCAAAAGAAATATACTAAATAGCCTACTGACTTCCATAAGCCGTTACGTATTCCTTACTAATAGGCTGAAAATGATCGACCATTCGTGATTAGCCTATAAGGTTTCAAACACACCACAACTCCGAACAGGATTGGGACTCTGCGCCCAATGTCAACCACTGAACTGGTGGGTAGTGGTGTCAACTGCATACAAAGCAGTTTATTTAATATAAAAGTATCCTAGGTGAAGCTGAGAGAAAGAATACAACCAAGGACAGAATAAACGGCCACCGCACCTTGTGGTGCCTCAACAAAAATGGTTGCCAAAGTCAAGTAAACAAGTTCACCCTGAGCACCATGTAAAGTACGACTGCCGCGAGTAACTTTTCCAGACAAATGCAGGCTGTCTACACGTTACAGACAATCCGGAAAGAGAAGTAGGGACTACAGCCTGTTGCCGTGAAGTTTGCGGTGACTAGCACAGTTTATAAGATCACGTGCTAAAACCCAATGGTAATCCTAACCGACAGAACATTGTCCTAATTGTTTGGTTATCCATCCAGTTTCAACTCTCGAGTTTTGATCGTCTGAAACCCTCTTAGGTATACTGTCACACAGGAAATGTGCATTAGATAGGCAGTTCAAAGCTAAACTACGAACATCTTGTCAATTTCATTTTCATGTCGCCGGCTCGATAAGCCTCTTCCAGTTGAAAGGTGTTTTGAAACATTAGCTGTGATATAACATCGGAATATTTCGCACTGACAACCATGCGGTGTTCCAACACTGGATATCGTGTGGGAGATGTGACGTATGAATAGGTTTCATTGAGCTGGTCATTCTCAGATGCAAGATTCACACAGGAGATTAACATATACTTGTCTGAACACATTCAGAAATGTCCTTGGTTTCGAAGAGGAGGGTAATAAGACCAAACTGCCTTTCCTACAGTGAACTTCCTTTGACAAGCGTTCGCAGATCGGGACATTCAGGCCTTTAGTAAGGATCACAAACATGGATGAAAGAGACCAAGCAGACGTTAACAGGACTAATGAATGACTACCCCGAACTGTAAACTGCTGGGGATGTGCGCGAATGTAATAAACGGAGCAAATCTTACTTGCAGGCGTGTACAAGCTACACGAAGCTCTGAGCCCTACTGAGATGCGGTTGAAACAACAAACCTTGGCCTTGACATTCGAACCAATATTGGCGCGCGCGTAACCAACTGCTAACTTGTAAAAGCGCAGATAAAATTTCGCATCAGTGCTACGTGGAGAAATCAACCAAACTATGCTGCTCTAATATAAGATGCGAGTCTAATACACACGATAGATCGGTGACAAGGGGTTCACAGTAAAAACTGGACTTCATCTTAAACGGCTTGAGTTACTATTTTTAACGCCTCTAGCTTATAACATCGACAAATCACACCGAACGGCTGTTGTGACACGTCGTTCATGCGAAAGGGAGTGTCCAGGGAAAGGCAAGCGGTAGCAACATACAACGGAAGCATTACTACTGCCAATGAACTGAGAGAAGCAAAAAATCATTTACCAAGGCACCACTGTGGAAGCGGAGGTGCGGGTGGACAATCTTCCTTGTTGCCGTAGCGTGTGAACAAATCTTCCAAGTAATCAGCTTTGTAAATTCCAGGCGGGCGAGCGTCGGCAAATATCTGGACGGCGATGTCTGCACTACGCAAAATATTTCACAATGTCAAACAAATGACCTACCCATAATTCAGTTCCTCTATTAAATAAGCCGCAATAAGGAAACCGGTCCGATTAAAGCCATGTGTACAATGCACACCTGTAAGTTTAACAAAAAAGTTAGAAAACAACACAGCTGTAGTGTCAACTTACCAACTTTCTGCTCACCCGGATTGTTATCCAAAAACTGATTGACAACTTTGATGAACAGATCGACCTGTTCGGAAGTCGGTGTTTCTTCGTTTCCTTTACATTCGATTTTTATGTACTTACAATTGTTATCCGTGACCTCACGACGATTATAAAACCGCTTGGATTTTGTAAGGTCCACAATCAATCCCAATTTGTACTAAAAACGAAATGAATACAAGAACGCCGAACGAATCTGTTACCGGTTCAGCCGTTCTGAAAACACTGTCCACGTTGAATATTTGCTCCGGCTGGATGAAGTAGTCAAACTTGGAGTCCAAGGGCGTTTTGAATGGGATAAATATGTCCAAAATCATGTCGCCCATTCTTGGACAAGTTAGCCAACGCGGCGGCAGCATTGGTATACCCTTGTGATTCATATTGTCTCTTTAACAGACTAGAAATATTTCATCATGGTCGGTAACAACGCTGAAAAGCAAGCAATTAACGTGCTGATATGGAGGCAAACACAAACGGAGTTATACGATTTCAACCTTCGCACCTGGACGTCTATTCCATGAAACTTACTGATGGACATGTGGAATGAAATTTTCGTGCAGTTATTCATTTGAATTGCTAGAATGAAGTCGAATGAACCAACAGTCTATTTTCTAGCCAACGTGAATGAGTATAATGAACTATGACAACGAAAGGAGAACAGCGTCCCAACTTCAGTCTGTACAGACCGATGATACACGAGTAACAACTTGATAGGCAATTGATAATTAGGCGAACAACAAATATTCCTCTATTTTTCAGGTATCTCTGAAATTAGGTCAACAATCGCTTGAGTGTTGCGTACACGGTTTTCAGGTTAAACATCACCGGCAACTGACACTATCTGATGTTTTACGTCGAATGTGGACCGGATATCCTCGAACCTGGACAAGGTCAGTTGCAAAAACTGATAATCGAACCTATGTGAATGCGAACGGAATCGTAACCACTGAGCTATCGGGAGTTCGAGGACGAAAGTCTGCAGTGGCTTGATATCTGATTACAGCATTAGCTTATTGTTGGGGCTAGGAACGCAGTCCCAATTCAACCCGAATGCCCGGAATATTCGTATGAAAGAAGCGGTGACCCCATTCGAGAACCACTGGAAAAATGTACGAGGTCACAGAACCTACTTCGATTATGAATACATGCGATACGATTATTTAGAACTGAGTGTTGACTCCATCTTACCAGTTCCGTGGATGATTCGTGGTGAAGAACCGGCTTAAGAGTAGTCGGACGCGGTACACGGCAAGCAAAAGCACGCGAAGTCAAAAGGTGTAGAGTTGAAAAATGGGAGGGTGGTAGCGTGTGAACAATAGCTTGCAGGTTGTAAAGAACTAGGTGCCAGTCATTGTGATGAAACATTAAACACAGCTATTACGTTGATTACACGAAGAATGGGCACTTTCCATCATAGATGCAGACACCCTTCCTGTCAGTAAGGCTAATCACCCGGGCTAAGTTTTGCATCGGCTTGGTTCCTGTCAAAATCAGGACAATCGGCACCTTTTAAAGAAGAAGAAGAGACGTTGGTAGAAGCTTTGACTCATTTATTTCAATTCGTGTGGACGACGGAAACCATCTCCCCGATTTGGGGTCCCTCGATAATAGTTCCTATATTCAAGAAAGGTATATGGGGCTCTTGCGAAAACCATAGAGGAATTAGTTTGACCCCAGTAATTTCTAGGGTTCCAGCATCCATTATAATTCGTCGACTCAATGCAGCTCGGGAGCTAAACATTAGGGAATAACAGGCAGGATTTTTGCCGCGGGCGGGGATGTATAGATCACATTTTCACTCTTCGTCAACTTCTGGAGCAGTGTCATGTATATTGCCGGCCAACAATTGTTGTGTTTCTTGACTACAAAGGTGCGTTCGATTCAGTAGATCATTCTACACTTTTAGAGTCGCTCAAACGCAGAGGTGTGCCGACTAAGTACATGAACATACTGTCGGCACTCTATTCCCATACTTCAGCTCAGATTCGGGTTTACGGTGAACTGTCTGACAGTTTCAGCACCATGAGCGGCGTACNCGAAACCTGGCCGCTCAGGGTAGAAGACGTGAACCGTCTTCAAGTATTTGATCACCGATGTCTGCGTTCAATCGCTGCTATCGGGTGGCACCAGCGTGTAAGTAACGGAGAGGTTAAAAATCGGGTGTTTGTTAGTGATTGCCAAGCGAGTTCTTTTGTTCAATCTCTACGTTTGCACAGGCTTAGATGGTTAGGTCATGTATTAAGGATGCCAGCTAGTCGTCTTCCACACCGAGCACTGTTCGCTGACGCTGCGACCGACTGGTGTAAGGTGCGAGGTGGACAGATAGTGACCTGGCGTAAGGAAATGAAGTCGTTCAAGAAGGGGTTGGCCACTGTGGGTCGTGTTCGTCTCCCGGGCGGGAGCCCTCGCGACTCACAGAGTCGGTGGCTGGAGACTCTAGGTGAGGTGGCGGCTAATCGAGCTCAGTGGCGTGAATGTTGTCGTTGTTTGTCCGAGTTGTCTGTGAAGTGAGTGCATTTATTGGCGCCTTACTTACAATTGCAGCTCCGTTGTTTGTTTGCAAGGTGTGGGCACCTTGATGCTGAATGTTTGAATATGGGCGTAGTTATTTTCAGTAGTTAGGTCCCTTCCCATCCCTTTCTCCTATATATATACAGGGTTTGCTTTTTCTTCATGGTTGTGTGGCAGTTAAGCATTAGTGTGAACAACTGATGTATTGCTGTCTGTGATGATGACTTCAAAGCCCTGTTTTTCCCACCACGACGTCAGGGCTGAGCATGGCTGGCAAGGTTATCAAAAGGCCAAGTGTCTTTTTGGTTGTCTTGGCCCGCAGCCTACTCGCGATTACCAGTTTTGTGACATCCGTGGAGAATGAAGTCGCTAGGACTGTTTTAGCTAGCTTGGTTGGAGAAGAGTTTGTAGGAAGGCGGCCCATAAAACACCTTTCCCTCCATTGAGAGCTGTTTCATTCATTTTTATTGCCGCCTCCACTGTGTGTGCAGTTGACAGGGCAACTCATCATCATCATAACAGCCATGAGCCTGACCAAAAGGTACTGTGGTTCGGGCCGCCGCTCACCTCAATAGTGAAGTGGAATATCCTAGAAGGAAACGTTATTAAGATCGACAAACACTAAAAGAAGACTAAGTGGAAGAACTAGAAATGGTATGGATACAGGTATGCCATTGACTGCGACACCGCCATCTTAACAGGACAACTGCTTTCTTGGTGATTGCAAAACCAGGGAGGGCAAGCGCTATGTACTCACTGAGAGGGTGTAGTTCCGGCTTCATTTCGGACAGCGTCCGTTGGTACTCTGTCTTACTCCCCATGAGGTATACGAGCGGCCCACCAAACACCACTGTTAGTTAAACTGCCCGGGTCATATCAGCAGAGTGACCCAGCGAGCACTGGACAAAAATCTCAACCGGCATGCGAACTACCTGCTAAGGGGCCTCTTCCGACGGAGCACCGCGGATATGGTGGGAATGTACTTCTGTTGTTTTAGAGCAGCTTATCAGCAAACGCCTATCAGAAATGTTTATCCGGTCATTATTGTTGACCTATTCGTATAGAGACCTCGTTTCATCATACCATACGATGATAGTAAGACGCATGAAGCTTATGTACCGCGTCTCAGCCTTCTCCTGATTCTTTGTCCTCTTACCGGTTTGTCGAAAAGTGACATTCGTCCGTCTTGTCACATTCACCGGGAAATCGGTTATTACGACCGGAACGGTTTAGTGTTGATCCTCACTCCCCTGATGTATCAAGGTACCGGAGGGATTAACATGCAACTTTCATAAAATTCCTACGGCCTATTGAAGATCAGCAACCAGGTGTGCCAAGGCCATTAGTGAACTGTATGTCCGCAGTTATCCATACAGTAACCTCTGTTTGTTAGATGTTTGAAACATTCGCGGTTAATAAACCAGACAATCATCATCATCCTAGAGAGTAATGCGTCAATAGTACTTACCGATGTTTAAGTACAACACAAACATAAGGAAGAAAAGCAAGGAAGAGGGGAGAAGGAAGAAGACGGAGGGGGGAGAAAGTATTGTATTACTAATATTGCCTATGTCTATATTCAGTCAACCGCTTGCAAACAAACAACCGAGCTGTAAGTGAAAGAACGATGTATCTAGTAAGGCAGCTTTCTTATGGCTTTAACTGCCGCGCATTATAAAGTGCATTTACTGCGCAGACAACTTGGCCAAACAACGGCAACATTCACGCCACTGAGCCCGATTAGCCGCCATCTCACCTAACGTATCTAGCCACCGACTCTGAGTCGCGAGATCCCTAGCCTGAGAGGCGAACCCGACCTATAGTGCACAACTCGTTGGTGAACGACTTTGTCTCTACGTCAGGTCACAGTCTATGATAACTACGCCAGTCGGCCGCAGCATGGATAAAGGGTGGTCGGTGCTACAGAAAAATACCTGGCATCCTTAGAACATGGCCTAACCATCTGTGTGTGTAATTGTCACACGGTATGACGGCTTTCGCATCTCCATGACTAAATTGAAAGTTGTCGCGATCCCACCGACAGTCACTCATGTTAGGCAGGCTAATAGGTAGAGATCTGACAGACCACAGTCTTCTGGTTCTCCAGATTTGGGGTTGTAAAAAGTACCAGTTTTGGTATACCGCCATTAACTCGCTGTCTTATGGTACAGGCTTTTGAGCTGAAAACTTGGATTGAGAACTCTAATCGTTCTCCTATTTAGGTTTGGGCGTACTGACAGTATCTCAGCCCAAACACAGCCATGAATACTTACTACAACAACTATTCCGTACTGCATCGACCGTCTTCGCAGTATAAACCGGGTCGCCCTGTCTGCTGCATACAGCAGGGTAGATAGGCGAAAGCATATTACTGCTGACCTCTCCCCCATTGTCCTGTCAAACTCAGCTCTCAGGCCCCTCCCAACCCCCACTTCCGGTAATTACTCTACAGGTCCCACAACAGATATAGCTAATCCTAGTAGCACTGTGTCAGTAGGTCCCATCTCTTACCATTCAGCCTCAGAGCTCCCTCGTCTCTTGGTTAGACCTAGGAGGCGAAGTAATGTAGGTACTTTCAACGTTCACACTCTAAAACGGATAGGTCAACAGACCGCTCTCGTACGAACGTTAGGCTCACCGAACGTCGATGTCTGCTACATTTCAGAGGCTACAATCCAGGACAGTAGTCAACCTATAGAACTAACAGCACCCACACTGTTTATACAATTCGGGTGATTCCACAGTCGCCATAATCGGTCAGGTTTGAGTAGGTATAGTCATCAGCACGACGGCCTCAGCCGCATTGGTAGACTGGATTCCCGTTAACAGCGGACTTTGTGCTGTCCGCTTGGCAGGTTCAATTAAAACCAGCTTTAGGCGCATAACTCTCAGAAATCTTTCCAGTAATATCGGTATCAAGGACGTCTTTTACTCGGATCTGGCCGCTCTCATCTGGTTGACACGTGATTCTGATATAGTCGTTCTGACTGGAGATATGAACGCCCAGTTTGGCCGCCTTGATGAGGTCGAGTCTTGTTTAGGTGGCAGGTTTAGGATGTCATCCCACTGCTCAGATACTACCGGGCGATTGTTGCAGCCATGCGCTGGGCATAAGCTGATTTTAGCCAGCAATAGTTTTAGACAACGTGCGCGTTGTTGTTATACTTGGCCCCCTCCTCCAAATCAGATAGACCACATAGCTGTTGGTTATAGACTGTCGTTCTTATTAGAGCACGTACTTGGACTTGGATCGTACGTTGGTACGCTGCCGTTTCGTCTATACTTTTGCTGGACAACGACTCCACCGATAACAACCACCGGCTGTTGAGAAACTGGCTATATCATCGGTAAGGCATAAGTACGAAACCAACTTAGAAAGCTGCCTTAGTGGTTCTCACTCCGAAAATCCTAATAGTTGTTGGGCCCAGACCTCCCGGTCCGTTCATGAAGCAGGTACAGTAGGATGTGGCACAGGTCGAACGGATATTGGATCTCGGTGTTGTTAGAAACCAGACGGAACGTTCAGCTTGACAGTTCACATAACAAGTTCAGGAGATATAATCGTAGGAAGCTGGAACGTGGCCTGGTTGCTAACCGTAAGGCTTGACTAATGGATAAGGTTAAAGAAATGAAAACCGCTCCTGCCTCAGGGAGCCCTGGCAGACTGTTCACGTTTGTCTGTGCCACTGGTCCCAGGCGACCGTCTGTCAGTGAAGCTATCAGCGAGACAGATGGCACACTCATCTGTAATAAGTCCCAAAGATTAGAGCGGTGGGCGGAACACTGTGAATGCCAATTTAGCTGGCCTCCTGCTTTACTGTGTTGCCGTCACAGACTTGCAATGTGGCATTGTGATCGGTAGATCTAGCACCATCCACTGGGACTGAGGTTTACAACTGTACTTCGGTTGTCAAACGTAATAGGGCTGCCGGCCCAGATGATATCGTGCCGGCGCTCTTCAAAGACGGTGGTGAGTTGTTGCTGGAGATCTTGACACAATAGTTTTAATTTATGTGGAGGATGGCGATCATCCCTCCGTGCTAGGGTCACTCGAGAAAGTTCGCATATTGAAGAAGGGAGTTCTGGGCTCTTGCGAGAACCATGAAGGAATTAGTTTGACCCTAGTCATTACTAGGATTCTGGGTTCCATTGTGTTTCCTATACTCACTGCAGCTAGAGAGGCAAACAATAAGGAGGAACAGGCGAAGTTTCGCCCTGGGCGAGAATGCACTGACAAACTTTTGTTTTCCGTCAAATTCCGGAACAGCGTCAAACGTATCGCTGGTCAACGATTGTCGTATTTCTCGACCAAAAGTTGCGTTTGATTCAGTAGATCGATCCACACGTTTAGAGTCGCTTAAACGCAGGGGTGTACCACTGATGTATTGCTGTCTATGATGATGATGATGATGTACCGAACAAGCATGTGAACATACTGCCAGTGGTCTATTTCTATAAATCAGCTCGTGACAGGGTCTACGGTGGATTGTCTGACAGTTTCAGCACCATGAGCGGCATACTTCAAGGCTGTGCACTTTTGCCATCTTTGCTTAACCTTGTCATGGACGAATTAATGGGAACTGTGGACAGTACTCGGAAGATGCCAGCGTGCATCTCGTACATGGTGAAAGACTGACTAATTTGTTTATGCTGACGGCAAGGTGTTGCTTTTTGACAACTTTCAAACAGCACAAACAATGCCAGATACTATTTCGCGTCCTACTAAACTCTTCGGAATGCGCTTTGCAGCTTGAAAATGCAAAGTTTCATCCTTCCACAACAAACGACCCAATCGTCAAACAGTTTGCAGATATTTTTCGTAAACAGCCCTCACGTTGACGAAAAGTAAGTCAGATGATAATGTAACCTTTGCAAGTTTGGTTAGCCGGGAATGTGAAAGGTTCCAGCTTAAATCCCTCAAGGAAGATCAGTTCAAATGCCTCATTTTCATTGCTGGTCTTCACTCGCCTGGAAATTCTGACATTCGAATGCGATTATTGTCCAAAACCGAGTAGGATACGGACATCACGGTGAAAGTTCTCATGACAGTGTTAATGACTGGTGAATGTGAAACATGACAGCCATGACTCAGCATAGCCCTCTATCACCGACACGGTTCAAGCGATGAAAGGAAACACCACTAAATTCGCAAAAAGGCCTCCAACAGTATGTTAGTTTTGTGGTGGTTTTGCCCACATTTCTTCAGCTTTGTTGGTGTACTGTATGATAAATGGTCTGTCTGGGTTTTCGTAGTTCAATGTGAATTTTGTTTTTCATCCTTATCTTCTCTGGGATGCATTAACCTACACTTTAATGCTTCTTGTAGTACACTCCACAAATCTTTCTCCTTAGTTTAGATCTCGTCATTGCAGCCTCTCTCTGTTCAGTTTCCTTTCCTTATTAGCCAATCAACTCGCTAACCAGCATTGGCCGGCTGGACACAAACGCCCCACTGGCACACCTCCCGGTCTTATTCCTTCGGGTTTACACTGGATACGTGGTGTGTGGGTGGAACTACAAGTGGTGCAGAGCAAGCCAATTGCAGTGATGGTAAAGCACAGGCGTCCTTTGGCTTCGGTCACTGTGACAGGCTAATCCGAATCGGATGCTGCCAACCGGTTTTGCCCAATCAAGAAACGTCATGCCAGAGGTGCAATCGACGTGGCGACAAAGATGGTTTCTGTGCCCTACGGGATACCACCACCTCCAAAAATGGTCGGAATTAAGCTCAAATTCCATTGCGCCACAATAACAATTGTAACACACGTTAATGCTAAATCCAATTCTCTATTTGTTCCTTTCAAAACTGAGTTTGAATCACGTAGACAGTGCATAATGGTTCATTTTCAGCTGGACACAGCTTCTGACATTAGATTGGTCATATGTTCTACTTAGGAGTTAACTGGTAAACCTGAAGTGTGCACCTCCAGTCACCGAGCCCAAAGTGCGTCGGGCAACGTGTTACAAATAACTGGTGAGGTAACCTATGATATTCCGTTCGCAGATGTGCATTTCACAGAAACCTGTTACCTTACTTACCCTCCTTGGTTTCCATTGGATAGTCAAACTCGATATTTTGAATGTCGTTTTAGCATCCGTGTGTAACATCTTCCAGCTCACAGCTACTGGGGACGCACCCGAACAAGTCACCAACATTATTTTGTCGACATTTTCTAGCTTGTTTCAACTCGGCCTTGGCCGTTGCACGGAAGTTAAGGCTAAGCTTCAATTGACGCCAAACACCCGACCAGTTTTTCGCTCAACGCTTCCAGTTCCCCATGTCGCTCTTGCGACAGTCTAGAAAGAACTCGAATGCCTAGGGCAGTCAGGTGTCATTGAGCCAGTCAGCTACTCATCTGTAGCAGCCCCTATTGTCGCTGTTAAAGCGAACGGCAAAGTGCCTGTCTGTGCCGACTGCTGCACTGGCCTCAACACCACTTTGGATCCACATGAGTATCCACTGCTGATTCCGGAAGATTTGTTCACTCAGCTTACTGGCGACAACTGCTTTGCGAAGATCTGCTTCGCTCATCACCAAGTAGAAGTGGAAGCCGATTCGAGGGAGCTTCCGACCATCAATACACATCGTTGTCTGTTCCGATTCAACCGCACCTGCTATTTTCCAGACAATGAACGTAGTGCTGACCGGTCTACCGGAGATTGCTCATTACCTTGATGATAACACTGTTACTGTTTTCAACTCAAATGAACTTATGGAGCGTCACACAGGTTTGCTTGACCGCATCCAGCAATACGGTTTCCGTCTCCGTGTAAACGAATGTGCATTTTATTCTCACATCTATCAAATATCTTGGTTTCATTTTTGAAAACACGGGCGTCATCCCGACCCGGATAAAAATTTTGACAATTCAACAGATGTCAACACAGAAACATTTTCCTTAAACGCTCCTTTCTCGGTCTTGTAGGCCACTACAGCACTTGTTTACACAATATGCATTTTATTCGTGCCCCACTTAATCACCTTTTGAAAAAAGTCGTTTCCCATCATCATCATCATCATAGAGAGCAATACATCAGTCGTTCACACTAATGCTTAACTGCCACACAACCATGAAGAAAAAGCAAACCCTGTATATATATAGGAGAAAGGGATGGGAAGGGACCTAACTACTGAAAATAACTACGCCCATATTCAAACATTCAGCATCAAGGTGCCTACACCTTGCAAACAAACAACGGAGCTGCAATTGTAAGTAACGCGCCATTAAATGCACTCACTTCACAGACAACTCGGACAAACAACGACAACATTCACGCCACTGAGCTCGATTAGCCGCCACCTCACCTAGAGTCTCCAGCCACCGACTCTGTGAGTCGCGAGGGCTCCCGCCCGGGAGACGAACACGACCCACAGTGGCCAACCCCTTGGTGAACGACTTCATTTCCCTACGCCAGGTCACTATCTGTCCACCTCGCACCTTACACCAGTCGGTCGCAGCGTCAGCGAACAGTGCTCGGTGTGGAAGACGACTAGCGTACAAGAGAAAATTCTTCTGAGCCCGCGGGAAAAAAACTTTTTATGTAAGTTGTAAGATATCCGCACCAAATATAGTACGAATGAAGTTGAATAATTGTGGCGTCGTGTTTAACATGTTATTGATAAACAGATTGGGAATAACACAACGTTACGAGCAAGTTGTAGTACTCTACGTTTCAACCACCTCAGGTGGCCTTCCTCAGGAGTGTCGTGATCGAAATCACATTGACAGAGTAACAGAGGTCACATGGGATTTGCCGTGGTTAGGTCAATTTGTGGCGCATCTGACCGGATTGGTCTAATCCTTTGCCCACTAAGTGGGGGTGAGACAGATGTAGATAAGACGCGTCCGTGTCTGGTGCTGTTTATCCATCCACGCCACACTGCAGAAGGGGTTTGCTATCGTTGCGATTAACACAAGCGTGCTGTGTGTGAATGGTGAAAGCTTCAAAACAGCACCGCTCCGCATAGGAAGCTAGACCCTTAAGAATCACTCGAGCTTGGTCAAAACCTACGTTGTGATTCTCTGACAGTGCATGTAGTGCGATGGCCAAATCCTTCTCTAGCCTCTGAAATTGATAGGCGTATTTAGGAGGAAACCTTGTGTGCTTCTTGTGTTCGGCAACACGTACTTTCAGTTGTCTAGTTGTCTCTCCAATGTAGCTGGCGTTGCAGTCACCGCATTTGATTTCGTAAACGCAGTCTGTCTGGTCGCCCATAGAAATTGGGTCCTTAGGATGTGCTACCAGTCGTTCTAAGGTATTGTCTAACCGAAATACAGTCCGGATAGCGTACTCAGACAGAATGGAGCGGGTTTTTTCAGATGTTTGTTCACGATACGGTATTTGCGCAGTAGACTTGAAAGTTCTGGTCTTTTTGGTGTCTTCCTTAGTGGACATGCGTTTAATTGTGTTCTCAATAAATGCGTTCGGATAGTGATTAGCGGCTAGCATTTCTTTGATATGAGAAATCTCTGTTGTTCTGGAGAGCTCAGTGGTGCAGATCTTATTAGCTCTGTTGACGAGTGATTTGATGACTATTCTCTTCATACCGATTGGATGGGACGTGTTGAAGTTGAGATAACGGCCAGAATGGGTTGGTTTGCGGTACACTGAAACCTGAAATCTCTGTTGCTCGTCAACTTTGACAAGACAGTCTAGAAAATTCAGTGAGCGCTCATCGGTTTCAGTTTCCAATGTGAAGACTATGCCATTGCATTCTGAGTTAAGAAACTGTAGGAATTGGTCGCGAGCAGTCTGTTTCATGACTATGAATGTGTCATCTACATACCGCCACTAAATTCGCGGAGGGCAGATAAATTCACTCATAGCTTGTTTCCAGGTATCCGAGGAAAAGGTTGGCTACTGCAGGTGCAACAGGAGAACCCATAGCTACACCATCGGTTTGCCTGTACAATTTTTTGTTAAATGTGAACAAGGTTGAGTGCAGACAGCTCAAGACCGGAAAAAATTTCGGAAGGTGATAAATTAGTACGTGCACCAAGAGAATAATCACTTTCCAATAACTGTTTAATAATATCACTGCTATGCTTCACCGGTACACTGGTGTAAAGAGAAGTCACATCAAAACTAAGAAAAGTTTCATCACAACCTAATGTCACGTGTCCGAGTTTGTCAACAAAATCGAAGGAGTCTTTAACGTTGCTTACCAACTTGTTCTGCAACGGTTTGATTATGCGGCTGATGAACTTGGCCAGCTTGTAAGTTAGACTGGTGGTGTAGTCAACAATAGGTCTTATGGGTATTTCCGTTTTATGCACTTTTGGAAGGCCGTAGAAACGTGAAGGACGGTTGCTCTTGGGATTGAGCATGAACCATGGAGACTGTCCACGTTTTTTTTGATAACTCGGAGGAACTTGCCAGTCTGTGCCTTGACTTTATTCAGAAGTGCCTTGGCCTTCTGCTCATTGATCTCTTCATGTGGTCCAGTAGTTAAGTGCTCTAACACTTTCTTTTGATAATCTTCTTGATTAAGAATCACTGTGATGTTGCCTTTATCGGCCTTAGTGATGTGAATCGACCGACCCTTCATAATAAGACCAAGAGCATTCTGTTCTGCATTGGTAAGGTTCCAGACGGCTGGTTGTTGTTGCAAAACGCTTGCAATTCTGAATCGTGCTTCCTCCGCAACATCTGTGGCTAGTTTGCCTAGAGCAGGTCCAATTATGGGAATTATATCTATTGGCTCAAGTTGCTTCCGTTGGATGTTAAAATTGAGTCCTTTTTTAAGCAGGCTTACCTCGTTCATATTGATTGGTCGCGATGAGAGATTCACAATTACGTTTTCTGAGGGTTGCTGTACTACCGAATGTGTGGCAGAAGAAATATGATTTGATCTTCCGAAAAGTTTGTCAAACTTTCTTCTTTGGCGTTCACTTGCTTTCTTGAAAAACGTCAATTCACGCTGATTAATCAGTTCCATGACAGAGGTCCGTGTATCGTCGGGTAATACATGGATCAGTTCATCTAAATTGGCAAAGCGAAAACGTATACACTCCAGGTAATGAGTAGTCGAGTGTTGCCTTACGAATATACGTGAGGCTGTCAGTACTGCACATTTCGAACGGACGCTGTTATCCGACGGTCTGATTAGCAGGGAAGGTGGAACCATTTTTGCGGAAAAGCAACGAACATTAAACACACGGTGGTTGACCCACTTGGCATGCTTCTTGGCCGAAGTGATTTGATTATTAATCAGTTGTAAAATATCTGCACCAAATGTAGTACATCTGTCCCACCCCCACTTAGTGGACAAAGGATTAGACCAATCCGGTCAGATGCACCATAAATTGATCTAACCACGGCAAATCCCATGTGACCTCTGTTGCTCTGTCAATGTGATTTCGATTACAACACTCCTGAGGAAGGCCACGAGGTGGTTGAAACGTAGAGTATTACATTTTTTTATTTAAGCATACGCGACGACTAAGAAAGAACAAACCTTCAGCTCTTTCTTCAGGACTGCTCATCGAGGAGACTCCATCTGACTCCCTAGTTGTGGCCGAGTTATTCAGGGAGTACTACTCGGTAGTCCACAACATCGCATCCCCGAGATGGCATCCTGTCCTACCGTTGCAGAAGTTCAGGCAACCATTCGTGACCACTGAGTTTTCTGTGCTAGATTTTGAAGACCTTTTACTCAAGGTTAACTCATACAGTGCAATGGGTCCCGATAAGACCCATTCCAGAATACTCAAGGAAGCAGCCGCTGATATGGCAGAGTCCTCCTATAAAATGTTTAAGAAAACACTTCACACTAGCATTCTCCCTAGCGTATGGAAAGAGGCGATGGACACACCCATATTTAAAGTGGGTGACTGGCACTCTCCGGCTAACTATCGGCCAATCAGTCTCACTAGCATCCCGTGCAAAATAATGGAGCGCCCACTAAAGCGCACAATACTCAATCACTTCTTACCAAATAATAATAATAATAATCTTTTCTCTTTCACACAGCATGACTTCCTTCCTAATCGGTCATGCATAACAAACATGCGTATTTTCATGGATAGTCTGACAGAGGCCAAAGACAATGACCTCATCTCTGATGTTATCTTCTTTGATTTTGCCAAGGCTTTTGACCGTGTCCCACACGGCCCCCTAAAACACAAACTAGAAGCTTATGGTATTCAAGGAGAGGCTCTTCGCTGGATTGCCTCGTTTCTTGATAACAGAACGTTTAGAGACAAGACCGGAGCAGACCTTTCGTCTCCCACTTTCATTTCTGCGGGAGTTCCCCAACGGTCAGTGCTAGGTCCTCTGTTATTCCTAATTTACCTCATCGACCTTCCAAACAATATTTCCAGCAACGTCCTCTTATACGCAGGCGACTTAAAATTTGGAATTCCACTGATCCCAGTGCACTATAAATCGATCTTGACACGATCGAGCGCTAGTCTGACGATTGGAGTCTCCCACTAAATGGCAAATGTGCTCGCATGTTACTCGGTGGAGATTGTGGCAATGCTCTCGATTCGTAGCGCATCTAGCACAGTAGATATCATGAGACTCGATCTGAAGAAAGATCTGGGCATCTGGTTGTCATCTAACTTGTCCTTCACGTATCACCATGAGATGGCGGCAAAAAAAGGGATTTGCTGCTCTTATGATGATTAAACGCATAGACAAGAAAGCGTTTCGAAGGCTCTACAGGGTTTATATAAGACCGCTCCTCGAGTTTGCGGATCAGGTCGTGTATATCGACCTGAAAAAAGACTAGCTATTGAGCGTGTCCAGCGCGCAGCTACCAAGGTGGTCGCGGGCTCGAGCAATGTTACTTACGAGTCTCGATTTGAAATTCTTGACCTGTATTCACTTGAATTTTGAAGACTCCGCGGTTATTTATTACTCACACTTCTTTAGAGTAGGTCTCAAAACAGTTCTTCACTGTAGCAAATGATGACTGCCGGCGAGGACGTAATAGGAAGGTTTTAAAGCTTCGTCCTCGGATCTCTCAGGCATTTCTTTATTAACTATTGGAACAGCATTCATTCTGAGGTCGTCGGCAGCGCTTCTAGGGATCGTTTTAAAGCTTTGCATGATTCTCATTTATCTAAAACTTCATTATGCGAGTAACCTTACTTTATTCTTGGTATTCACTGTAATCCCCAAGAGCGGTGTTACACGCTGTTTCCAATTATCGCCTTTCAGATCAACGGACGCCCGTCGACATTGAGCAAGGAGAACCGACTGGATCCGGGAACTTTAAAGTTCGAGGCATAGGCCTAATTAGGCCTTTGCCTCGAACACGTGTATCAATCGCTGAATCGAGGCGAGCACCGAGTCACTCCAACTCGAGTATATTCCAACGGGCAAATGTTTACTGATGTCATTAATTTTCCGTACTGGCCAGTTTTCATACCCGGGACTACCTTAGTGAGGCGATGTTGATTAACCCCTAAGTGCAAGTGACACGTGTCACTGCAGTGACATGTCGATAAAGACTGAAAAAGTAAAAAAAACTATGGCAAAGTGAAGCACCTGTATGAATCTGTTGCAAGTGAATTCTACTGGACATGAATGCGAATAACCGTTGTTGAACAACGGTGAACGAATAATGCGAACAAAAACCCGGTAAGTGGTCATCGACTGGAAACATTTTTCTGATTGGTTGAAAATATTATTGACGCTTATTAGAAAACCGAATGGAGGTGCCGCCTGGTAGCCGGTGGATCTTCAGCTATTTCAGCGATTGATACACGGGTTCGAGGCAACGGCCCAAGGTTCCCGGATCCAGTCGGTTTTCCTTGCTCAGTGTCAGCGGACTTCTGTTGATCTGAAAGGCGATCATTGAAAACAGGGTGTAGCACCGCTCTTGGAGAATACAGTGAATACCAAGAACAGAGAAAGATTATTCGCATAATGCAATTTTAGATAAATGAGAATCAAGCAAAGCTTTAAAACGATCCCTAGAAGCGCTACTGACGACCTCAGAAGGAAGGCTGTTCCAATAGTTAATAACCCTGTAAGAAAAGAACTGCTGCCTAAGAAAGGTCCGAGGACGAAGCTTGAAAAGCTTCCTATTATGTCCTCGCCGGCCGTCATCATTCGCTACAGTGAAGAACTGTTCTACAAGACCTACTCTAAAGAAGAAGTGTGTGAGTATTAAATCCCCGCGAAGTCTTCGAAATTCAAGTGGGTAAAGGTCAAGAATTTCAAGTCGAGACTCGTAAGTAACATTACTCAGGCCCGCGACCATCTTGGTGGCCGCGCGCTGGACACGCTCAACAGCTAATATGTCTCTCTGCAGGCCGGTATACACGACCTGATTGGCATACTCGAGGAGCGGTCTTATATAAGTCCCGTAAAGCGTTTGAAAAGCGTTCTTGTCCATGCGGGGGAAAGTGCGCCTAATCATCATAAGAGCGGCAAATCCCTTTTTTGCCGCCATCTCATGGTGATACGTGAAGGACAAGTTAGATGACAACCAGATGCCCAGATCTTTCTTCAGGTCGATTCTCATGATATCTACTGTGCCAGATGCGCTATGAATCATGAAGGCATTGCCAGAATCTCCACCGAGTGACATGTGAGCACATTTATTGTCATTTAGTGGGAGACTCCAATCGTCCGACCAGCGCTTGATCGCGTCAAGATCAATTTGTAGTGCGCTGGGATCAGTGGCATTCCAGATTTTTAGGTCGTCTGCATATAAGAGGACGCTGCTGGAAATGTTGCTTGGAAGGTCGTTGATGTAAATGAGGAATAACAAAGGACCTAGAACTGACCCTTGGGGAACTCCCGCAGAAATGAAAGAGGGAGACGAAAGGTCTGCTCCGGTCTTGACCCTAAACGTTCTATTATCAAGAAAAGAGGCAATCCAGCGAAGAACCTCTCCTTGAATACCGTAGGCTTCCAGTTTGTGTTTCAGGGGGCCGTGTGGGACACGGTCAAAAGCCTTGGCAAAATCAAAGAAGATGGCATCAGAGATGAGGCCATTGTCTTTGGCCTCCGTCAGACTATCCATGAAAATAAGCATGTTTGTTATGCATGACCGATTAGGAAGGAAGCCATGCTGTGTGGAAGAAAAAAGATTATTTGATAAGAAGTGATTGAGTATGGCGCGCTTTAGTAGGCGCTCCATTATTTTGCACGGGATGCTAGTGAGGCTGATTGGCCGATAACTAGCCGGAGAGTGCCGGTCACCCACTTTAAATATGGGTGTGACCATCGCCTCTTTCCATGCGCTAGGGAGGATGCTAGTCTGGAGTGTTTGCTTGAACAGCTTATAAAGGGGTTCAGCCAAACTAACAGCTGCTTCCTTGAGTATTCTGGGATGGATCATGTCGGGACCCATTGCACCGTAAGGATTAACCTTGAGTAAAAGGTCTTCGACATCTAGCACAGAAAACTCAGCGGTCACGAGTGGTTGCCTGAACTTCTGCAACGGTAGTACAGGATGCCAGCTCGGGGATACGACGTTATAGATTGCCGAGAAGTACTCCCTGAATAACTCGGCCACAACTAGGGAGTCAGATGAAGTCTCCCCGTTGGGTAGTCGTAAAGAAAGAGCTGAAGGTTTGTTCTTTCTTAGTCGTCGCATATGCTTGAATAAGAAGTTTTTGTTCCCGCGGGCTCTTATGAGGATCTTCTCTTGTACGAGTTTGGTGTGTTCGCGGATTTCCCGCCTACACCTGTTTCGGACAATGTGGAACGCGCTTAGGTCCTCTGAGTTTCCAGTAAGCTTATGCTTCGCGAATAATTGGGAACGGTTATCGAGAAGACGACGTATCCTGCGTGGAAGGGGTGGCCGATAAGAGAAAATGCACAGTTTGCGCGGTATAAATAAGTCGTCTGCTTTTTGAATTGCGCTGTGAAACGTGTGGTAGTTCTGGTCCACGGAGTCCAAGTCAAGAAGAAGTGAACCTAGGTAGGTTCTCAGGCCGTTAAAATCTGCTTGATTAAAGTTTCGAACGGTGAATCTTTTTGCTGGTTGTTGTAACCAGTAACAGATAAGGTCAAAGGCTAACAGAGAGTGGTCACTGTGTCCAAGTGGTGGCTTGATGATCACTCTGTCTACCAGGTGGCTCTCATTAGTGATAACTAAGTCGAGCAAAGAGGGAATCTGACCAAAACGGTGGCGCGTCGGGGCGGTGACGTGCTGTGTCCACGCCTTCCGACGTATCAGCGTTGATAAGGAAGTCGAGAATCCGCTTTCACAGTCCTGGTGAGAAACTGATGCCCAGTTTATCTTGGGTGCGTTAAAATCACCCATAATAAGCAGATGTGTAAAGCGTTGTAGGCCTAGGAAGTTTTCCAGGCTTACCAGAAGGGTGTTGTCGTCGGGAACGTCTGATGAAGGAGAACGATAAATAACCCCCACTAGGAGTGAGTCTTGGCCGCGCAGTGGTAGTCGAAGCCAAAGAGCGTCACATTTATCAGAGGACTGGAAGCCACCAATAACCGTGGGTGTCGGGAGACACTGCTGAAGAAAAATCGCAGAACCCCCCATTCTCCCTCGGGCAGAGTCAGCCCGGTAAACAGAATACCCCGGAACACTCAGTTCACTGTCACTGATATCACCTGTAAGCCAGGTCTCCGTGAAGGCGAACATGTGGGGTTGGGTGTCATGAATTAACTGTCTGATTTCCGGTAATTTATTAAACAGACTCAGACAGTTGGTATACATGCATCTGAAAGCTACTTCCTCGTTGGATTTCGCGAGAAAATAGAAAGGATGGTGCGAGGAAGAGCCTGGGAAAGAAGGCCTAGAAATGAGGAGGGTGGTGGGGCTGGACTCGGTCTGTTCTTCCGAGTTGTTCTGACGACCCTTCTTCGAGGATGTGGGCGCGACATCACCGCCTGTGCGTACGTCAGCGACCCTAACGGGCGTTCGATCAGCGTTCTGGGTGCCGCCACCTGGGAACTTTGCGTCCCCGTCAAATTCCGTTGCTTGGGAGGGTGTTTGAAAGTTTTTACCCACGGAAAATTTGACTTCCTCGTTTTCTGGGAGCGGGGTTTGGAAGACAGCAAAGGGCGCTGTGTTATGGGGCCACTGAAAGAGATATTTATAGGGGTGGGCCAAATGGATGCTTTTTGAGCTTTAGGAGGCGGTCCTAGCAGGCTGCTTCCGTTCCGAACTCTTGGGAGGAAGAGTCTTCTGCTGGGCAGTTTGGTGGGTTTCAGGGTGGGTAACTCTGAAGACGGTTTTTGCGCGGTGTGTGTGTCCTCAATGCTTGTGCCTGTGCCTGAGGCGCCAGTCGTTGGAACGACCATACAGACGGTGCCTCCGCTTTCCACAACAGACACAGGGGTCTGAGGGGCTACTTCGAGAGCAGAAACCACGACTTTAATCTCCAGTTGTGGCTTCTGGTCTGCCAAGATTTGTGACTTAGTCTTAGTCCGCTGTTCGCTTCTCGCTCGCTCTTGCCGGGAGCGGTCGAAAGATACGCCTTTCAGATGGGCGTTGGCGGACTTCAAAGCCTCTGTTTTGCCTACCACTACCTCGAGGCTGAGCATTGCTGGCAAAGTTACCAAAAGGCCAAGTGACTAGTTGGATGTCTTGGCCCGCAGCCTACTCGCAAGTACCATGTTTGTGGCATCCGGGGAGAAGGAAGTTCCTAGGACTGTCTTAGCTAGCTCGGTTGTAGAAGAGGTTGTAGAGAAGCGACCTCATAAGACAACTCTCTTCCCTGAGGGATTTTTTCTTCATTCTTACTGCCGCCTCCTCTATGTTGGCAGTTGATGGGGCAACTGCTTCCTTGGTGATTGCAACACCAGGGGGAGCGAGCGCTATATACTCATCCAGGGAATGTAGTTCCAATTTCATTTCGGACAGAGTCCGTTGATACTCTTCTATCTTACTCTTCATGGAAGAAATGGAAGGAGATACGGAGCTAAAAATGCTCCGCATTTACAGTTGCAGGTTCTCCGCGTCACTCCACTTGGCGTGGTGCGTGTAAGGCCGGTCAGCTGCGGAGCGGTTCCTTGGCTTTCGCTGAACCTGCAACTCATACAGATGTAAATAAGAGGTAAGGAAGCTAGCTGTTTGTGCTGGTGTTCGTTAAGACCAGTGCACTTGAAGTGATACCACTTCTGACACTGGTCGCAGTGCATGCCGTTTTGTACGGACATTTTACATCCATACCGTCCGCAGGCGCTTGCCGCTACAGACTGTCTGCTGAGTCCCAGCGCCGCCAGATCTGACACGGGTCAATGTCGACAAGGATGAGTAATATGTAAGGAGGCTAAAAAAATAGTACGGATATTCTCAAACACGAATGATACAATACGCGATGAGTTGCACTATTCGACAAAGAATTGCAATGACCTCGTATAGGTTCTTGACGCATTGGGCACCAAGATAAAAAAAATATGAACGGACAATGACAGCAAGAAAATTTAAACCAAATTTCGAGTTACCCGCGCAGTAGAAAGACGTAATCTTTCATGACAATTCAGTTTGCACTCACTGAAAGTGAGCAAAGAATTCGCAAAGTCGCCCTACTACAGAGCTAACACTGTTTGCTTGGCGTTCACACGACCAAAACGGAGAGGTTAAAGGACAGTGCGTCAGCAATTTGTGATATTCCAATGGGCCAGTCACGGGCGACAATACACACAACGTTCAACGTTCGTAATCGAAGCATTATAGAGTCCACTCTACATAAAATATGTCACAAGACAACGAGGAACGTGTATTAACGCAACACATACACCGGAGAAGATTTAGATTCACACCGTGTCCTTGTCCATATATATAGGGGATCTCACTATCCGGAAACAAAACACCAATCAGAAGTGGCCTAATATGCACTGACCGCTGACCTCGGACTCTTGTTGGTCGTCTTCCTCAGCCTTGCGCATAGACGCAGCCAGCCCGCCTGTTCGAGGACCTGAGAGGAAGCGGAAGGGAGTGTATGTGGTCAAACAAGATGTCGGCACACCACAAGCTATT
>QNGE01003841.1:33412-74050 GCA_008508345.1 Paragonimus westermani | reverse complement strand
TTTCATGGAGCAAAGTCTATAGCAATGACCAGTTTCACGCCTTCACTAATCAAAAGTGCCAAACCTCTCACTTAAAAAGTGAAAAAGCAGTAGATTTCTAGATGTAGGCAGTTGTCCTCATTACAACAAAACCAGTTTACTCATACTCTGTATTTTAGAGTACGACACATGCATCAGCGTGTTTATTTGAACAGCTTCAACTCTGCCCCACTTGTGCTCATCTGCAGCAGTATTGAAAGCTACACAATAGCTGATATTTTGTCGCGGACCAGTCACCTGTTTTTGGAACGGTGCTTTGTTTTGAAAAGACTATAAGCTTAACAAAAACTGTTTGGTCCACCCTACGGACCGGATTGTTGGAGGCCGCTCGAGTAGTCTTTTGTTGCATCATTTATTGATGAGAAGACCTGAGACTTTGAGTGCACTACCAAAGCTTTTGTTTCTGTTCTACGGTAACTGCTTTTTACAAGTCTCGCCAGGTTTGTACTGTTCAAAGCACAAATATTGATGGATGGACCATCGAATTAAACAAATTCGAGTCCTCTTCACGTTCAGTTTCATTGGTTTCGTTGTAGCTTGCACACATTAATAAGTGTATGCGAATTTTTGAGCTACCTCAAATACTGCGTTATCATCCAGGGTCACCCGCTTCACAGGTCTCGGTTGACCTTCTGCATCTTTTTTGAGTTCTATTGGCTGAATTCCTGATTGTGTGAACGCAACTCTAGTCTCCTTTGGATTTGTGTTGTGCACAACGTATCCAGTGAGATGCACATCATTATTCGCTCTCATTGCAGACACTCGAGTACATGGATGCATGCTTGTTTAGGCAACAAGCATCATATTTCTCCACCCGGCTGAAAAAAAATGCGGACTGTGCTATGCTTTGCACTGGGCTGAGCCAAATCTTGAGGGCATCGCGAACCTATTAAAGCCAGTGTGGTATAGGGGAATTGTTTGCAGTCGTGTTTTCAATTGCAATGTTTCCCAGTTGCTAAACCAGTATGACTTCCGTTCTATGCAATGCATATGCCAGGAAGCAGAACTACTCGTCCAGAAATGCGGAGGATTAGCAAGTTATATAGGTTTCTGTTAAACTCATGAGCAAGAAGAAATTCATGTCATACTTCATTTTATGGTTCACGCTAACTTTACACAGTCAGTACTGGCCAAATGTTTCAAGCTTACACTATTCTAAATCACCCCTTATTGGCTCACACGGGAAACTGAATCTTTATTTCCACCTTCCGTGTCTCTCTGTGGTTGTCTGCACGTTAGCTACCAGAACGACTACGGCTGCTATCCGCAGACTGTGAATTCTCTTCAAACCATCTTCGCAAATTTCAAACCAATTTTGGCGAACCTGCCAAGATTCGCCAAGTGTCATCACGAGCCGATCCGGTCTGTTTTTCCAGCTTGTTCAAATAATAGGTTAAAAAGCATCTTCAAAATGTGTTCCAAATCACTGAAAAAGTTTGAAACATTTTCATATTCCGTTTGTTCGGAAGCATTGCGGCAGTCTCTCCGGTAAATGGGCAAAATTGACGAAACACCAGCGATTTTTGAAACATGACAGGCTTCTCGCGATAGTCTATCTTTCGGGGGGGGCTTAACAGATAGGTAGGTTGTCCACAAATGTCGTGTAATAACCCATTGCCTTCACGTATACCAATGATGATTGTCTCCAACTACCCACTGAGCATCTCCTTGAAAATAATGCAAAAGGTGAGTAGTCGCTAAATGTATTATGTCATTTTGGTTTAAGTATAATGATGAACTGCTTCTTGGATTTGTTGGAGCGGGAGCAAGTCCTCTTGCAAACGCTATGCGAAGTTTCGGGGTTGCGGAAAGCAGAATAAACTTTGTTAGAGTAGTCTGCCGTATACTGCCTAACACCCGGACTTGAAGGTCTCCGTATCTTACCCGGCCGTGGTCTCTGGTGTTGCTGAGACCTTAAATCGGGCAACATATTTTTAGGTCCAGAAGATAACATAACTACTGCTACTTGTTCGGCAGACCGCAGTAGAGCTTTCTCTACTAAAACCACCTAGGCGTATTTTTAAACTTTAGCTTGACAACAGCGCAAGCAAACGGAACACGAACCTCACTTCTTCTATTGGTGTTACCATACGGTAACATGAGTCCGTTAGGATTAAGACGAGGAAAATACCTCCAGGTTGTGACTTTTTCATGTTTGGGGACGTCCTCCAGAGCCTTTAAAGGTTACAACACTTTTAACAAATTCGCCCAATATTTTCAGCCGTGAAGGCTCGGTTTCAGCTCCAACGCGTCTAGCCACGTTACAGCTGGCGGTTCTAGCAACGCGTAGACAGACAACGTTGGATGAGGGTAATATGCTCCATGAAACTGAGCGAACGATATCTTTGATAAACAGTACAAACTCAGTGAGGCCAGGCGTAAGTCACTGGCCCATCTAAAAACACTTGGCCAACAGTTTGCATGATCAGTCTCACTTGGATTAAGAGCACAGTCTGCAGGAACTGGCTTGGGTGCATCAGAGTTTCCATATTCAGAGAATGGCGTTGGCGGTAAATTTCTCCGACATATAATAGGAGGAAGAAATTGCAGATTCGCCAGTGTGAGGAAACGTTTTAAGGCTGCTCATAATGGATTCCTAAGGGGTAGATTCCACTTCAGCACTCCGTTTTCTCTTTCTGACCCCATCAGCAGTAAGCTGGATGGAGCCTGGGTGACTGAAGACAGTTAAATAAACATCCAAGGTGCTTTTCATTATGACAGCCACAAATTAGTCGATTGACTACGGGAAGCAGCAGTATCACCCGCAATCTGTAGGTGAATCCGAAAGTTTTCGACTGAAATATGTACTGAGTACATGAGGTGAATTGTCAAACAGAGGTCTTCCATTGTGTAGCACACCCAGAGACTGAGCCTCCGTTCATGTGCTTTTCCGGGTGTACATGGCTGATCTCGTCAACCTGGTGAGGTCATGTTGTCTGTGGGAGGGTGTTTAAAACCTGGTTTTAAGCACATCAGTTTCGGACATTCTTCAAAAGGATATCTGAAAAACCCTTAAATATGCAATATAGTCAGACTTACGGCTGAAGGGCCCGAACGGCCACATCTCCTCCAATGCCCTTCAGTCGGTAGTCAAGCATCTTAGAGACTCAGGGGGGAAGGAAACTAAACTGGTAGTAAAATAGCAAACAAGAGACTTGAGCATTAACGCCGTTCGTATGTCTACTGCCCATGTCCATTGTGCAACTAATGCAACTGGAATGAGGCGAGCACTCTATAGATTGAAGCCTGCGATCGTTGAATGTCTGATGGTGTTCATTCAGTTATATTTGCCCGTATTTTGTCCTACCTTGGAATACTGTGCTTAAGCTTGATCACTTTGTCTCAACAGGACATTACTGTTCTCAAAGTGGTACAAGAGATCACCATGCACGTGGCATGGATGTATGAAGGGTCTAAGCTACAAGTACCAAGCGAGAATGCTGAACTTATCACCTCAATGCAGGAGGTAAGAAGGGTTCTGTCCATGGTGCGCAAAATCGTTTGCTACAGTGACACACGTCTTCTAGCCTGCTTGCAGTTTAAGTGAGCGAACCAGGTTCAGAGATCCATAGAATCACAACTAAGAGAATTGTATCAGGTCTGACGATTTACTTCAACTTTTTCGCCAACGAGCCAGTCAACTAGCGGAATAGGTTCTCAAGAAAAATGGCAATGAACTCGAGCGTAATTGTGTCTAACGATGGGCTAAATATTTGTTGTAATAACCGTCGTCCTGATATGTGTTAGTCTGACGAGCAAGTTTAGTTTTACCCTTTGAGGGGATCAGGTTTTATTTGTCCTATCGTATTCCTTCCCCTTCTCTAGATCATTCATTGAAAGCACCTTATCAACAGCAAACGCAATTTGGTCCACCTGCGGACTCCTCATTCAAGCCTCGAGACGTCGACGTGCGCAGGTGTTCAGATCACGAAATTGAAGTCAATGTTACCAAGTGAACCTGTCTACGCGCGATAACAGTTCGTTTCAGTTTGTCCAATGCCCTTTCACCTTCGAACTCAGGGCCATTGGGATTGGTGTGCATTTCGAAGTATTGATTAATTCATAACATGGCGGCAGTGCACCAATCCCAGTTACTCAACAATCGTTTTTTTAATTTCACTGTTTCAATGCATGCCTTGTCATTATTGTGTACTACTGCATAAACTGACCGCCCTATGCATCGCGATTCTAGTTTTTCACCTGCTACTGTCTTCTGCAGGCCTAACAGCTCTACGTCTGCAAACTACCCACACTAACATTTACGGAAGCCAAATTATCCATTCGTTGCTGTGATGACAATAGATATGTACCACTGAGTATACTTTGGACCATTCATGTCCTTATTTCAGGGACTGTGGGCGCCTTATGCCAGTCACTGAGGAAACTCAGAGTAATGATTGCCAAGAGTGGTATCGCTGACGGTGTTATGAAATGACCGATGTTGCTCCAAGATTTTGCGGGCAGTATGAGAAGTTGAAGAATGCGTGCTGTGTTGTTCAATAGCTCGAGTTACCTCGGTTAATTGACCATACACTTCCGGTAACCCAAAAACCTTAATTCCGGAACATTCGAAAACAGTAAGATTACAGTGCGGGAGAAAAATACGGAGGAAAGATAAGACATGGAGGGTCGACAAACTTGTGAATAACACTTAAAACCTGCACGTGGACAGCGAAGCAATACCGGGGCGATACCTAAACGGTGAAATTAGACATTTTCCCACGGTATTTTTTCTCGAATAACTTACAATTCACACCGTTTCTCGATGCGTGAACAGTCGTTTCGCTCTGACCCAACCATTGACCATTTGTTTGAGTGATTTCAACCCGTTTTATCGGCCACCATTGTTGATCGGTGCCTGGTTGTTGATTTGTTGTACAGGCACGTTCTTTCCATGATTTCTGAGGGGTTTCACGTTCGAGGTGGGAGACTCAATTTTTTGTACATTGCCTCAATTAGTACCGTATTAAATCCAGTTATTACGAGCGCCTTCCCGTTAGCCGTTTCGTGGATAGATTATCTCCGTCGTTGAGCATTGAGAGGCATTTACTGGATCCGCAGTTTACGCGCAACTCGATGTGGACTTGAATGGTTAGCGAACGACTCAATATCACTGTGGAACGCATGAATAGATTATGAGTTGGGGGTTAGTTGGTAGAAATGTATGATGAACACACATGGCACACGGTAAATGTACACAAGTCTTAATAGGGCTGAGCGCCCAGAAAGGAAAACAGACTGCACAACCTTTCACGGAGTAGATACAGGCCAGTTCTGGATAACATCACGCGAGTGAGCTGCTTCGCCTCTACCGAAGACATTTCTACCAGGTCATGGAATAGATGGAATGGCTCAGCTGCATTGCAGAGTTCGCCGCTTCAGCGCGGCAGGCAAACGAAGTTCGAGAAAGCGTACATCATTGCAGGACTATGGAAACATTAGTGCTTGCTCAAGTGATGACCGGCGATCTGAATACGGAATTATTGTTTAGCGGAAAACCAGGGGCCGGTGTTTAATTTAGTAAACATAGGGAATCCCATTTGTGGTGGAGCTGGACACTGGACACAAGACATGATAGAGATTCGGAAGGAAGTGTAGGAGTGGAGGAATCAAAAGGGTACAACAAAGCATGAGCTTGATAAATAATAAGTTCAACCCACAGGCAACAGTGGATTTTTCAGTATATAAGCCCCAGGTGCTATTAAAGTGGCCCACCTCAAAGGGACAGTAACCAAGGGTATCTTGTAGCCAGCGGCAGTGGTCACAAACTATAAGATGGAAGATAGACAGGTGGTGAAGTTCTTCAGCCAAAGCGAGGACAAGTTATGAAAAGTAGAAAAGATAAGTTGTGTGGTGTTGGGAAGTTGGGCACGTCCCCAGGATAGACCGCCTTATGGGGGTAGAATGATGGGAAGATCCATGCTCTTGAAGCAAAAGAACAGTAAGTTTTGGTGGTTAGATTCCTGAAACACTGACAACCAGATGGGTGAACTTGGTCAGCATTGTCGCGGATCAGACGTCATGGGTGTGATACAGAATACATGTCTGAAATGAGAAATAATTGAGGGGATTCCCTGCAGAAGACTGTCATGCCTACTGAAAGAACGAAGTGGACTATCGTTCGGTTGGAGTGGTCCTGCTTTTTGTAAATGGCCAGTATAAACGGTGAGAGGTTCCTGTTTCACAATACACCCTGAACTTGGTTCTTGCTATATCCAGGAAGGCAGTAGAAGACTGTCAAATTTTAGGGCCTAAAACGAGCCACTCGCTGACAATACAGAGGACATAAATCTGCAGATATTTGACCCTGTAAATGGTGATTCACAGAACTTGCCGGCAACTGGAGACGTCAACTTCCTGCACATCGTACTAGACTATGAAAATACATGGTGTTATCGTAACGTCGGATTATACTCGGACCGGATTTCCTCCATCCCATTTGGGCTCTTGCACCAGCGCACACTATCTTTCTCAGCGCTTCTGGTTACTAGTTGTAATTAGGTCCATGTTAAGGCAGAAAGTGAAACACGTTGTAAACATTGAGCTAATTGTGCTACGGGCCCTTAAGTCTACGCAAATGAGCATCTTCTGCGAAAAATTTCCGGCAACTCTGGTCGAATTGTATGTGCTATTTCCTACAGAATCCGCCGGAAGCGGATTCCTGAGACAGCAATGGTTTGCTTAAGAACTAACGGAAAACTACCACGGAAAGGGTTGTTGAACCCGTGGACAAGTTCGCCATTCTGGTTGAGACTCTGCAGGAAAGGTGCTCATCAGGTGGAGTAAGTGACGAAAATTTTGCAGGCAGATCGGAAGTCACGCTAAGCAGTTACGTTACATACCCTGCATAAAAGCGCTGTACAAAACCCAGTATCTGGTAAAATACCCTATTGTGGCAGGCTCAACTCGTGAGGCAAGTGCAGCTTCAAAGCGTTTTTACTTACAAGTGCAACTCAGGGGTACATGCAAGCAAGAAGTGAGTGTAAACTTGACACAAGTAGGTAAGTCGGCCATGTGTGAGGACGAAAAATAGACCTTTCGTTGTCTTTATCCAGGGGGTTCTTGAAAGGGACCGTATCAGTACGATCTTACCGAAAGTTTTGACTCCGATATATTCCTCATTAAGATGGAGAATATTCACCACACTGCAGAAAAGGCTGGCAAGATACTCCAACTGCTTGAACCCTCCAATTCGACAGACGTCCGTGATACCCACCGTCTTATGCACACAGCGGAATTCTGCAGCAGTGGCACGAAAATTTAGTGTCAGTTGGGTCCAAAATGTTGTTTGTGGTACAATAAATTTTATCCAGACCACTCACTGCTAGTGTGAAGGAGGGTGGTGCTGATATTTTTTGTGTGTATGGTTGAAAACTGAAAGCTTCACCACTTATCCGAAGTCCAACACAATAAACAACCTGGCAGTGGTCTAATTCAACGTCACTTTTTGCACAACTTCAGAACTGATCAAATCGTTTCAGAGTTTTTCCCCGTTAATCACCAAATCCCTTGTTTTGTAGTGGACCAATCAGATGGCAGTTTTTGACGTTTCATGTGCCACTGACTTACACAATTTCCAGACTATGATCTCTTTAATACGGTTGTACATCAACAAATCTATGTTGTCGACCCATGATTGATAACTGCTCACTGCAAACCGTCCTAGATTTCACTTCCATTACTTATGGGGGAGTTTGAATTCCGTTACAGTGGGTAAGACCATTCTGAGCCCCTAATTCTGAGTATCACTATTTGGACAACAGAATTTGGTACGTACATAAATTACTCCGTTAGATAAATGTCCGTTTATACAACGTGAAGCACTCGTGTCTCAGTTTTTCTTCCAGTTCTTGATAAGTGATGGGTAGAACTAAAGCTTGTCGCTGGTGTTGATGCCTGCTGACAGGAGTCATCTCAGGGTTGAAAGAAAGTTTGGGGCCAGCAAGTAATGGTGCCAGCCAAATACTTCCGTGACCACATAACTTCGGGTATGCACTGTTTTGGTGATCTCAGAATGGAAGGAGGTTGGGGTGGTAACTGATGCAGAAGCCCCCTATATGCCTTCAGCAATTCTTGAAGGTTGTAAAATATACAATTGATTGGCATGAAGACACTTATAAAAGTGTAGAACGACGTAGGGATGTGCTTCAGGACATCCCGTTCCAAGGAGATTGGGAGACGATTGCCTGGCTCTCATTCGCATTTCCAGATTTATCCTCACAAAAACCAAAGCAAGTTGCCTGAACAGATGCTGATTAGATTGATGTTCGGTATACCTGTTTTTGTCCGTCATTGTGTTGGCAGTAGTTCCCGGTCTAACTGGTAAATAGAAGGCGTACACCAAATACCAGATTCCACTGGGGTCTACTGGGGGATAAGGTCGACCTTTTTTATTCCCCTCATCGTTCATACAGGTTACCGTGACAGTCAGTGCAAGCTGTTGATAACTGAGAGTCCGTGAATTACTCTGTTGAGTGGGACACATCTCCGGGCAGTTTCCTCTACAACTCAGGCACGAGTATTCTGGAAAATGCATCAGCAATGTACTCTCCCTTCTGTAGAACCTATGGTATTCTCAATAAGCAGGCTGCTTTTTCAGTTGAAATTATAGGCGTCAACTTTTCAGCGTTGCGTTAGACATGGCCGAGGGCTCTTGGAGGTTATTGCAGCTTGTGTACTAAGACGTGGAATCTGCAGAGGTGATGGGGGGCAGCCGAAACATGGTAGTGTATTATTCTCAATCACCCGAAGACACTGGCAGACCAAAGTTGGCATCTTTACCACCCCTATCATCCGACTTCCGGGAGTTGTTGTCCAAGGTTCGGCCATGTCATTTATGGTGCCGAGCGCCCATGGTGGTCCGGTCAGTAGTGAAGGAGGCCAGCAGTTGGCTGATCTACTGCACTGTTTAGCAGTGATGGAAAATAGGCTTAGTATTGAGGGCTTCCAGTGAGCCGAAAATAGACCGGACACCAAAGCAAACCACGGCGAACGTGCTCGCAAAATCGCTTTCAAGAGTTTTCTCCATGGGTTAAACACAATACTTAAACGTATTTCCCCGATGGAACTATCGATAGAGTTCTACTTCTGAACGGTGTCCTCATGGAATATGAGGAATACTCGGCTAACTTGAAATTGATCGCTTCCTCAACTTGCAGCCAACATATCACTGTCCGGCTAAGGCCAAAGAGTAATACAGCACATTCGCCAGATGTGTCTTGCATAGGTTTCAGCTATGGGGAAGAGATGGGCTATCAAATACTCTCCATGGTCCCAAGTGGCAAGTTGAATGTTGGCTAGCGATGGAAGGCACGCGGCATGTGGCCAGAGACAACCTACTCAGGTTAATTCGTACACGTGCTGTTTGAGTGGGATATTGAAAAAAAGAAAAGCCCTTTTGGTGAGGAAGCAAACCAGTTGATTCGAAAAGATTTGAAACCTAGGCCTGATGGCAACTCGTGGGTACTCTTGAAATTGGTAGACGTGTTATATGCCTTGTATGAAAGAAGATTTTGTGTGGGACCTTGAGGACGTGTAAATAGGACTGCTGACCTACTGAGCCAAAGTCAGCCATAAAAAATGTTTTATTAGAGTGAGCCCAGAGTACACACGCTGAAGGAGAGATGGGATGTAACAGATGAGCTTGTCCAGGAAGTAGTGGTGACTCAAGAAAAATCTACGGTGATTCAGTTTTTTGCGAGGGTCCATTGAGAGGACGACGGTTTGCATTTCTCACCGATAACTGTTACAGAATGTCGTTGAAATGAAAAGTACTATAATGGACGTAGAGAAGGTTGAATCGCAATTGCCGGTCCAATATTTTGTGCATGATATGGCGTGTACGTGTATGGCCATAATTATAATTGCTGACAACAGTGTTCAACCAGAGACTCGAATAGCCGTCTTATCTGATGATTGGAAAACACCAGCAGCGGCTGAATTGAAAAAGACGGTAACACTGAAAGGTTCACGAACTACTGTTCAATGAGTCAAGCTATCGTTACCTTAAGGTAACGGAGGGAAAATTTGCTGGCAGGCTATCCGTGCGATCTACAATTCAGTCGCGCAAGGGGTGCTAGTTAGTAGGTATGTTTGAAGACGTGGAACCGCCCTTGAAGTTTGCTCTATGGACCTCCGTAAGTGATCTAACCCAGTGACTCATCACTTCGTACTCAACAAACTCTAGGCGTGCAACGTACCTGATGAAATCTGTGGGTTAGGTAAGGAATTCTTTCGAAAAAGCGAAGTTCATTGACTGCAGCTGGTGGCGATGGGTCGAGGAGAGTTCAAGCGTTCATTGCGGTGCTCCCTGGCTATGTGCTCGAACCGTCTATATTGTCGGCAACCATAAGTGACCCCACGCGAGAAATTGGAACTCGATGATTTTTTTGACGATGTGCAGATAGTGAGCAGCCAGAAACAGAACACTGTCCAAAAAACTGGGTCTCTTGACCGTTTGAGCTGAGTGGTCGGACACGCCGTCAGATGCGGGAGAATACCGTCAGCAGTATAAGGGAGGCGATTAGAACCAATTGCGACTTTTGGGCGGGCAACTTGTCAGAGTGGGCAAACTGATGTCTTAGAGTGCCTCCATCATCGACGTCGTCTCGACATCGGAAGAACACCCTCGCTCGGAATGCTCCGGATTTCTTGAGTCGCGCAGATCGTTTTACAGTTTCGTTAATAGACTTTTAGATGCCCGAACCTGTGACTAAACAGAAAAAATGGCTTACCTCGACCGATTCGAGCAAAAATGGCGGCGAATCAACTCGGTGATAAGCAAACGGGTCCACATCCAACCAATTGTTTCGCAATCGAACCCTCAAAATGCTAATATAATAACGCTCAGAGTCAGCCCACCACGTGAAATGAGCCAAAGCAACTCTCATGTTCATCAAGAACGTTTTTCTAGTCATTACTGAAACATCATCCTCTGGGTCCCGCGTAGTTTCAAAGCGGAGGATCAAAAACATTCTGTTTTTTGCCGACAGAACTTCTACTAAAGATGGCGGTGCAAATCTTCGCGCCCACATTCCACTAGATGCCATTCAGCCGACCCTGCATATCCTGCAATAACGCTGTCTATCTGGTTTTACACACGGTGGTTTAATTTAGACCGTTTTCTTGTTAGTGTAGTTTGACTCTCCATCTTCCAAATATATTCAAAGCGAAATGGTCGTTAACTAGGTAGAAAGAAAGACAACGTTGGAATGTTCCCATGTGTACGTCAAATTGGACTCCAGTCCGTCCGCTTCCATTTAAATTTCTGGTTTGAGTGAGAAACTCGAGGAGTTATTGTCTGTAACACTTCGCCTCACAGCCGATTCTCTGAACTCAACGGAACATACTGGAAGTAGAAGGCGGTGTCCACCTGCGGTTCATCATCGGAAGACACCCGTTAGCTTTAGTAATGTGCATTCAAGTTGATACATAGTGGAAAGAATGCCTAGATGGCGTTTCGGACATCTGGAACCACATTCGATTGGGAGTTCTACGCCGGCATTCGAAGTGGATGCACGGTACTTATTTGAGAAGACAGCTGGTTTTATCTCTTACGGTTTACGAGACGATTTGTCTCTGGCTCCGAAAGTCTGTACCATTCTGTGTTCCCTTTGTAAAACGAAGGCTAGTGATCTCCAGCTAATGGATTTGACGGGACATATCTTTACCAAAGTTGAATCCGTTGCCGTGCTAGCTGGCCGTTACGATCCCTTCTTTACATCACCTTTTATAGCACACAGTGCGGACAGAGCCGTCGTACTATCAAATTACGTATGCACAACAGACGGGTCTCCGCTCGCTGTAACGGCCAAGCTGGGTAACTCCAAAAGTAACTCATCTGGATAGGGTGAAGTTTCTATCCAGTTTCGTCCGAAGGTGCCGAAAAACTCGCGAGTCGTCTGGTCGTGTTACTCATTGAATCCCCCAAACAGTGTTCTCGTCCCACGAATTGGTGAGTGATTGAATTAACTTGCATATCAGTGGTGCTTACTGTAATCCGGCCGCTGATTACGGACCGATCGTTTTCTTGCTAGGGCATCTGGTTGCCGGAACTACTGGACCGCGATGCACTTTTCAGCTGCTCGTTTGCGTAAAATATTCTATAATGCCCAGTGTGGCCACTGCAGAAGGCCTTATTTTATCTACTAATTACCGGACACGGTCAACCTATCTAAACAGGGAAGTAAATGTTGCGTGTATATGTTTTCGGCCGGCCTTTGATTGGACAAGTCACACAGGCGTTGCCTGCGAGATTAAGTGGCCTTGTCGTTCATGGCAGTCTGATCCGGCAACCACACTCCTCCCTCACGAATCGCCTTGGCTGTGTTCGGGTCAGTTCCTGCCCCTGTGATTCTCACTGGAGAACCAACGGAGTCCTCCGTAGCTGAATCCTGAGTGTCTTTCTCCCATCCATGTAAACGAAATAACCTCCGCAATTTCTTCTCCCCTGCAGCCGTTTGCAGATTAAGTCAGACCTTGGCGTAACATTAGGACTCCGGAAGAATTCAGCCCTTCGTAGCCTTAGGGCAATCTTCTCGATCTCAACGTCAAGATTCACAAGTTAGTGAGCAGTTGGCAAACCTCTAGCACCATTTATGATCTCAGTAGTACTGCCTCTCAGTTTGTGTCCGCACAGAAGACTATAGTCTTCTTTCTCTTCACCTCACCAAAGGTCGAATATAATTTCAAGGAAGCCAGCATGCATGATGCCTCACCGCGACAGCGTCGCCCAAACTCATTCTGAGAATCATAATACGATCTGACCTTCCTGCCTCTAGAAGAATATGGCTTGTTTCAGACCGTGCGATGAAGAGCTACAAAGGAAGCCTTATTAAAGGCCCAACAAGCTCGGCATATGGTCACTGAAGCTTTAAAAACTGTTGGGTAATTTTTCGCTGAATCCTCTGATATTCGAGTACCCCATGCACCCATATAGAGCTCTATCCAACACATCTATGGATAGTGTCTTCAAATATTATGCTTCCCTAATTTAGCGCCAGCAAAGTCGGCCGGAATATCAAAGTTTTCTTATCGCTATTTCGTAAATTCGAAAATGTACGGCTAATAATATTGTCTGCCTTAATGTTATGCCCAAGTTTATGGTTTCTCTACCTATTTTGCCCCTCAGGAGTGATATACTGCATTTAGTTGTAATTTCAGAATTATCGTCCCCTGCCTAGTGCTCCACTTTTATGAGACATGGAATATCCGAAAACTCTGCTTTCCACTCCCGTCACCAGCTCACAGACGTCATCGAAATAACACGATGTAAACGCTGTCTATCTCGCTCACAAAAGAGGTCCAGTTCCTGTCTGGGTTAGCTGTTTAAAGTTCGTGAAAAACGAACTGACTGGCTTATATTCACTTACATCCTCCATGCTCATAACTAATCCCGAATTAATCCATCAGTGACAGCGAAACGGTCTTATGTGATGTTCCTCTGAGCGACAAACTGCGCTACACAGTGCTTGCTCTGTTGTAAGTGGCACCACGGGTCTTTGTTGGGCATCCTCAATGAGGCGTGTAAAGTGTTGACAGCAGCACCGTTCTACTGCGTCCGCCCCGTTTGTCACCGTTTCAGGATCGTTAGGGAGACCAATATTTCTGCGACTATTAACTTATTCACCTTATTAGAGATGAAGCGCCCGACCCACTGGCCTTACTACGTAGAGTTTGCAGGGCACACAAACGTGACACGTGACTGCTTGTGTCGGTTGCTGTCGGAGCTAAGTCAAGGGCCACTAGGTTTACCTCGAAGGTAGCAAGACGAACCGCTGCTACCAGCCAGTGTACATCACACACGAAGATACGGCATAATATTAGGGTCCCTTGTATGGTCATAACCAGTTAGCGTAAACTTGCTGTTCGGGATAGATGCACTGGGAACGGCACAAGATCAGAAAAATTCTTTAATTTCACCAGTGTCGCCGTTCTGAAGTGCTATAATTTTCTGCCCGATAAAATTCTGTGAATGTTCGTGGCTTTCCGGAATGCATAGTCGGCTCTCAAAAGCTTTGTGAGGAGCGTGATCGAGAGATTGACAGGCTTTTACGCGGAAATTGGTCTTGATCGATGCATCCTGAATACAATCACAAGATTAACCGGGAACCTGAATTCTGCGCACACTGACAAACTCCGTCTACTCAGGATCGTGTCGTCGACGGACGGTATTCCCCCAGTTGCAAGCAAATTGTTGGACGACCCTGGTGCCGAGATGTATCCTGACACGCCGTGGGCTGAATGACACGGGCAAAGACTTGTAAGCAAGTAATCTGGAGTCGCTGATCGGCCCGCAATTGTATCCTCACTGATGTTCGCGACCCCTCCGACCGCAGCCCGAAACATGACAGGGGTCACTGGCGGTCCGTATCAGCTGTACCCGAAATAACAATCATCCAAATGCAACGTGTTCACTGCGTCTTGCTCTTCACACCCGAAAGAACGAAACTCATCCGCGACCAAACGTAGCACTGCACATTCTAGAACGGCTTCGCCATTCACCTCGCCTTGGTCTCAGCACAACCCCGCTCCATCCTGATCATCCCAAAGAAGAACGGGATTTACTTAAGACTAGTGGCTGCACATGAGCCTACCGCTTCTTAGTGCCTGTTCACGCCACAACGTTCACCGCGGTCGGCTTCTGTACAGTGGATGACAGATAACTTCATTGCTATGTGGAAGAACTAACGCAGTGAACCCCGGGGGAGGCCGCACATGCTTACGATTGGCTCACCCAGGTGCATGTACACCAATGCGCAGAGTTCCGGCTATGGTTCAGATGAGATCCACCTTCAGGATCCCGATTGTTGCTACAAGGAAATCGTCGCCGGATGCTGCTTATATAAATTCCGGGCCTACCCTAGAAAATGTACCGCCTCTCCGCGCTGACAAGACGTAAGTATGAAGAAATAGACGGGGACCGGCCCTCCATATTTAGACTTCCCACGAGATCTTTCTCTATGACACTTCCGTAACTGCTGGGATACCGAAAATGGTACGCTGCACAATTAGTCTTGATACTTCTGGCTGTCGACAGGTGTGGGTTTTCTACAGTCCCTCACCTCCCGATAAGATAGATACTGCGCTTCTCTTATGTGAACCAAAATCTTTTCCCACCAAAGTCTCATATCACCTTGAGGGGTTAATTCGACGGTTGTGTATTCCATCAGTATGATATTTCAGGGGCAAAACGAGTCGAAAGTGGCCACTCAAGCGTAGAAATATTTTTCAAACTTCCGCGAAACATTGAAATACCCATCCGGAGACAAGTGCATGGAGTGAAGTTGACGTAAAGTTGTATTGTAATGAGAAGAGTCGGCTATATCTAAAAACCGCCCAATTACTCACTTTTGTTGAGAAAGATATTTCGCAGTGTTGTCGACGAGGACACCATGTTGGCGAGAGATTTAGCTATACAAAAATGTCTTAATTTTGTTTTTCATAATGAAGTACACGTTCCCCTGCAGGGCAAACGCTCAGTTTTGCTTCGTTTAGGAAATACACATGAAATCTTAGTTCTCGACTACGTTGCGTTCGTTTCTTGTTTCACACTACAGACTACACTAACATGTTTGCAGGCAAATTACTTATCTGAATCGTACAATTAATCTGTTTCCTATTCAGTACTTCCGGCAGATACCGGTCGACGGAATGTTCATTAAGATGATTACGCACGTCGTTATCTGATGGTTTGCTTCCCACTACCATTCGTGTTGAATGGTGTAAAAGTGGATAATACGTTGCGCTCTACTACTGATAACCTTCTGAAGGTAAGTTCGTCTACTTTGCTGCGTTGTTTATAAGTCCATAAGGCTCGCGTGAGGAGTATTCTCATAAAAAATCTATACAGAAATATATTGTCAGGTTACCCGTTTATAACGTGAAGTTATACTTCAGCAGGTTACTACTTTCAGTTAGGAACGGAACATTGATGCCGAAAAAAAGTTATTCCACGATGAAGATCACAATAAAGAAGTATTCATGAGGTCAAATCTGTCGCCACATGGTTTCCCCATCGATAAAACTGCGAAATATCTTTTCCAACAGAAGTGAGGAAGTAGGCGGTTTTAGATATAACCGTCTCTTCTCATTACAATACAAATACTACGCAAACTAAACTCTATGCACTTGTCTCCAGATATGTATTTCGAAATTTCACAGAAGTTTAAAAAATATTTCCACGCCCGAGTGGCCGTTTCTGACTTGTTTTGACGTGGAAGTATTAGACTGACGAAATACACGATGATAGTAACTTTCACTTAACCGAAATTAATATGTTGGCTTCTCATTCAGGGGTTCCATGTATTTAGGTTTGCACGACTTTTCCGCATAATCGGGACGCTGACTCCCATGGATCATGTTTTTACCTTTGCCTAATGGGGTACTGGTCATTGTCAGTCACAACTAGACTGCCTATTCACAGAAAAAACTTCGATGATTGTTCACTCGCAAACTGCCATAACACACCATAAGACATTAGTCGTTCCGTTTGACACTGTTTGCAGCGCGGGTCCTACCCGTCCAACGGGCGGTGGGTTCGAAAGATTTTGCAGAACGGACGTGGAGAAAAGACGTAGTCATACGGCAAATTATCCGTGAGAGAAAACAGCCGCGTTCACTCTGACACGTATCTCCGTGGGAAGCTGGCGTCCGTTCTTTTCACGGCCGCTGATGAATCTACACAGTTTACAGCTACTAAGCAAAATACACCTCCAAGTGAATTAGGCTGATGCACACTCAACCGTGTCATGAACAGGTGGCACCTTCAATTGTGCTATCGTTTATCGAAATCTGGAGGTGACCCAAAACGGGCCATGCCTCAAAAGTCGGTGTGCCTTGCTAGTTCTCAAAGACCGTCTTCACTACCCTCAACCTCTCTTCAACCGTACTGTCGGCGATCCAAATAGCTTTTTCCGATTTTCACAACAATTTTCGAGGCTGAAGCTGAGATTCTTTAACTATTAGGCATATCAGGCTCCACGCAGTCTCACACCGAATTGCACCGGGTTTTGCTTGTTAGCTCTCTGGTCTTCAGGTTTGACCTGACACTAAAACTGATATCACCAGTACGGGAGGTACTTCTTCAGTGATGATGCCGACTGACCTCAGGTACCTTGAGGACAGCTCTACCGGCCTCAACTTCCAGGGAGCGTCAAGCACACGAATACCTAGCTGACCCGGTTAGCTTGCATTTCACGCAATCTGTCTCTGAGGAAACATCATCCGGCAGTCGAAAAGTTGCCAGTAACTACCGATCGGTCGTTCTTCTACCGAGTACGTTGGAAATTTTAGAGGCGCTCGCATACGTCTCACTTCATGGGTAACACATCTGGAAAATTCTTGTGTGCAGAGCATACCTTGCAAGGATCACCCGCTTACCACGTATATGCTGGTTGCCGCTTGTTCGCTAACGATTCAAGTTCACATCGAGTTGCGCGTAAACTGTTGATCCAGCAAATGCCTCTCAATATTCCAATAATGGTATATTTCTCATCTCACGCATATAATCTATCCACAAAACGGCTAACGGGAAGGCGCTCGTAATAACTGGATTAAATACGGTACTAATTGAATCAATGTACAAAAAATTGAGCCTCTCACCTCGAATGTGAAACCCCTCAGAAATCAAGGAAAGAACGTGCCTGTACAACAAATCAACAATCAGGCACCGATCAACAATGGTGGCCGATAAAACGGGTTGAGATCACTCAAACAAATGGTCATTGGTTGGGTCAGAGCGAAACGACTGTTCACGCATTGAGAAACGGTGTTAATTGTAAGTTATTCGAGAAAAAATACCGTGGAAAAATGTCTAATTTCAGCGTTTAGATGTTTACAGGGCTCGGACTAAATAGGGGTTAGAAAAACTTTCAACTTAGACGGTGTAAGAACGAAGATGAAACATGTAACTTATTTACGGAAAAGAGCAAAGCGTAGGGCCACATTTCAACATCGATAAAGCCCAACAATCTCAAAATGACGCAAAAGACCTTGACAAAATCAACGCTCACGAATGATACACTTTTCACTGGAAGTCGAGGCCTTAGCAAGTAACCCCGAGTACAAATTCATGGCCCGCTTCCGTTTCTGATCTCAAGTAACCTTCTGTTATTATTCTTTGTCAATGATTATAAACGTCGTTATGCTGTAAATGCTGGCAGTAGTCATGTTGTTCTGGAAAATGAAGTTGGCACTCAATTTAACTGCCTCAAGTGTAACGCAGCGTGCTGTCAACGCCATTCTGGTTGTCGTTTGTGTAGGTCGCGTGCATGTCTTATTGGGCATTTGGCTCACGTTTGTTTCTGTTATTTCCTTTTACGTGATTACCGTTGGAACCCTGGAAACTAACCATTATGGAGGGAGACTAAAACAAATGACCGTGTAATCTTTAGAGTGTCGTTAACCACACGTTAATTGGCGAATTAGTGGAGTACTGATGAGTATTCGAGGATTTGGTTTATTTTCGGGTTGATCATCTCTCACATTTGATCACAGCCTTTGCATTAGTAGAGAGCAGAGCCCCTGCGGAATAAAAGCACGGTTGAGCGATACTCTTTCACAGAGATGGGGACCGCAGCATTGCTTCAAATTGTAGTTTGACAGCGTTGCTTACGATTACATGAAAGGCTCCAGAAGTCTCAGTAAACGTCCGTCTTCCGGACAACGCGAATTCCGCTCAGATCACTCGTGTATTACTAACTTATTGCTTGCCTGCATTTTCTAGAAGACGACTGTCGTTTCTGGCCAGGCAGTAGATATCCAATACCCATATGTTACACCTTCATGCTATAGAGTGCATTACCATGTTCTATCAGCTAAAACGGAGCCCAGTGGGCCTACCGGAAACCTTGTACAGCGGTTGAGGGGCTACCCATCCGATGGATCATATGGCATCATAATTCATCAACAGTGATCCAGGATCCATCCGGTACCACGAAGTTTACTCCAAGACCCGCTACTATGTCCCTTCCACTTCACTGTATTAATCAACGACATTGGTTTCACCACGCACTGTAAGTGCCTGCCATCTGATAATAAAATGAATCCTGGCTTCTTGTGCTTCTTTCATCAAACAGAGATTCCTTACAGTCTTCATTTGCGGTCGGTGGAAAACTGGATTTCTTCTAACCCATGTAAATGGATGGTTCTCCGAACTCGCCAAAGCGCCACGAAAACGCACTACGTCGCCATTGCCCCCTTCCATCTGAGTTGCAACAGCGTATCCTCGGAATTGCAATACAATGTCTCCACAGCACACCAGCATCGGCAGGTAAAACCGCTGACGCAAAGTTCCATGTCGAAAGGAATCGGGCTATTCACAGCAAATCCACATCTTTAGGGACTTAACAACCCAATGAGATCCCATCTGGATCTTAGTGTACAAGCCTGTCCAAGGCCTTTACTACAAAACATCAGGCTGCTTGAAAGAGTTCAACGGTGGATGATCAAACGTTTTGTAAAATTGCAGTGGCCACCATATCCCCTGAGAACGAGACAGCTGATTCTGTTCACCCTTGAGCACTGTCGTCCTCGGAGCAATATTGTGGTGGTTTGCAGCGTTCTTTTCAACCCTGCTCCTTCCTGCACTCATTTGCTGCCACTCAGGGGGAAATTTTGAAACCCGAGTGGCGGCGCGCAAAACCGTAGTGTATAGGCGACTGCATTCTATGTGAGCTACTGACGTTAGAACACTCTGTCGGAGGCCGTCACGGTGGAATCCTCAGACTCGTTCAAACACCAATTCGGCAAACACTATATCCGGACACAATCCCTAGCTAACTACCGTCCTTGTCGGCCACAATTTTCAGCGTCAGTCATGGACAACGAAAACCCATTATTAGCAGCGCACTCAGTGTTATGCAGGTACACTTAATCAAAACTTAGACTGATGAGTTTGTTTTATTCACCTACACCTCTTTTTTCCTGAAAAAATTCGATCTTCTGCGTATTGTGCACTGTTTGTTTGCTGTGACAATTCTGTTTGACAGTTGTGCTGTGACAACCATGGATTACTTTATTTGTTAGATATTTCAAGCTAAGACCCCTATAAACATGCAATTTATTTGCAAAAAGTTCCATCTAATGATATTACCTGCACTTCCGTCCCAATATGTCTAATCGTGAAATGCTGCATGTCTATATTTGTCTATCATATAGCGTTAACTAGTTGTTACGTACATCTGAAATGGGAAAATGGACGAGCCGCAGTCAAACTAGTCAAAAGAAATAACGAATGATGCCAAGAAATGAACTCACTTGGGATCAACAGTTTCCATTAAACATCTACCGGTAGTGGAGAAGTATTCGAAGCACCTCAAGCGAAGTTGACGATACGAAGCAATGTAGCTGAAAGTTAATCCGATAATGAGGATATTTGGCTGGCTGCCAATCGCTGGCTTTGCAAAATGACCAAACGTGCGTGCACAACAGAGTTTATAACCGTGTTGTCTCTGTTTCCTTTAAAGCCAAACAAGAAAGCGGAGCGTGGTCTGATGCGGCATTTACGCAGTATCAGCAAAATGGAGCACAGTACAACGAAAACCTTATAATCGCTTACAAATGAACGTATGTTGTGTGCTGGTGAACTGTTGTCAAGCTAGTACAGAGCTCTCGCAGTGCTGGACGTAGATACAGTACCCTCCGGTTTGCCAGGGTCGCGTTCTTATGGTAGTGTGACAAAAAACTGTCGTAGAGAAGGGAACCAGCACTCGCTTACCCACACCACTTGTGGGGTCCCGCAACTTCAAAGTGAGTCTGAAAAGAAGCAACTGAGCTTTCGAATGAACGAAACGTACACTGGGATACACCGCTGAAGTGTGAACCCGCCTTCCTTTGTCAACAGTACAAGGACTGTCAACACGGAGGGGGCTACTATGAGGGTGGCCTATTCCAAGTTGCACGGTGCAGGAAACAAGTGTGAGGAGTTCCGAACAGAAACTGGAGCCTGTGACTCGACGACAGTAACTGGAACGCGGCTGAAGCCGGGGGTCAATACAACGGGCTGTTATCCTTCAGGTTACTGTGTTCATTGGGTTGTTAGACGAGGCCGAAGACTGGGAGGGGTGGCTCATTGTAAGTAGCAGGTCAGGTTGATCAAAAATGGGCATGGGAACAAGTAAGCTAACAGTCAGCTAGCAGTCTGCTCTGAAGCAGCACTACGTGCGACCGTGCTATCGACAGGCATAAACCTCAGTTAGCTAACGTCATCAGAGGTGGATGTCAAGTTAGCAGAGTTTCTTGCGAAGCTCGCAACCCCTTTCCTGGCGATTCAGTAGACTACCGATCGATCGGACGATGGATTAGAACCTATGACTTCACTTGGTGACAGATTGCTGATGCTTTTCCAAGTCGCCAGCTTACTTCAGTCTACACACTAGTGCACCTCTGGAAACTTGAATAAAAAACGGGCGCGTGGGATTGGGTTATAACCATGATTCAGGGTTTGGGGTAAATGTGGTCGATGCAGAACGCTCCTGCAATTTGATTAGAAGTGGTTTCCCGAAGGTGGCTGATGAGTGTGTACAGACGTATGGGTTACATCGACAGGGGATACCTCCATAGTGGAGAAGACGGGCAAGTTGGGCCCAGTCCAGAAGACCATCCCCCTGGAAAATGCTCCAACTTACTGGTCGGCAACATTATTATCAAATGGCCTAGAGGTCAATTATCTGCTTTCAGAAGCAGTGCAGATCGGACCGGGGACGAAGTTTGGCGAAGCGGGCAAAAGCATGTTTACCACGCTCAATCCGTGTGGCTTCGGTTGGTCGTGTTAAACTAGAAGGGGGAATGAATGCCACCATGGGCGAGTGGGAAGCTGGAACCCTTCTATATTTATTTAGAGAAAGGTACAACACTGGTAGTGGGAGTACCCCGCAACTACCTACTAGTGCAGACTTGCCCGCGAAGGCAGATGTGGTTGATACCATGAGGGAGGTGAGAAAAAAGGTAGTCAAACGGAGTATCTATAAGTTGACGGGATCAGATGATGTGCATTCGGTGTTGTTGCAGCGATTAACTGGTACGCTAGAGCGTTTGGTTAGCCTGTTTCCGTTATAGTTACCCTGATATATGAGGGGGACAGCAACGAGCAGCCCATGAACTGTCGACCTGTTAGTCACAGACCTGTCCTATTCGGACTAATAAAAAGGACACCTGGAGAAAGGATTTCTCACCACGTCACCAAGCACGAGCTGTTGACATCCCAAAAGTGTTGGTTCATGAATAAATGATCCTGTCTAGAAAACCCGCTAACGTTCTCTGATGGAACCACCAAGAGGTTAAATAGGGAGGAAGAAGCTGAAGTTTACCATTTGGACTCTAAGAAGACATTTGGCTGAGTTGAAAACGTGTTCCTCTTAGAGAAGCTGAGGGCGTCCATCTCGTCCCAATGGATTTTGAATTAGATAAGAGTATTTCTCCAAGAACAAAATTTCACGTTCATGTGAATAATACCCATTCAAACTGAATGATTGTGAGAAGTGGAGTTACACAATTATGTTCTGCAGCCTTTGCTAATCTCTGTTTATATAATCGACTTAGCGCATTGCCCGTCTTGTGAGTTTCATATATTTGCAGTAGTTTAACTAGTTGACTTTCCAAACAAAGGGGTATTACAAGGGGATATGGACGGAATCCACCAGTGGGCAATAGTGTAGATCACACGACTAAACATAACCAAGCGGAAGCCATGGATTTTGGTGGGATTGGCGCTCACCTAGACACGCGATGATGTTGGTTCATTGAACATCGAAGATGGAGATCTGGGGATATGGATGAGAGTGAGATTCAGACCTTTCAGCTAACCCATAGCTGCTGCCCGAAAGACCAACATAACAGTTCCCGCTCAAAAATATCTTTTACACTCATAAACGGGAATTGCTAGTACTTTTGTTTTGGACGTACGTGTGGCCGTGTAATAAACACTGCGCGTAAACCTAAAGTCTACACTTTGTTGGAGTTACAAAGATGCTAGAAAGAGTGCAGCACCGCTTTTTTCCTAACCCATTATTTTCTTACAGCATACACAACGGCCCTTCATAGGGTGTTTTATATCTCTTTCTTTTATATTCTTGAATCCTGACTGGTGACCAGACATCTGGAGTCTTGAAAAAACAAGGTGGCATTTGCAGCGTCAACTTTGCTACATACCAACATGACAAGTTGTCATATCAGTAAGTGATTCTCCTGAACATAATCACAAGGTCTCTCGAGACGATTTCCCTTTGAAATTAAGTGGTGCTTCGTCTACTTTAATTGTTGCAGTACAATGAAATCCACAAGTACAAGAGACTGGACAATTTCTGACAACTATCGAAAGTTCTGTGGCCTGATTTTGTGTGTACAGATTTTGTAGTTATGCGTTTGTTTTCCTTCAATCGTGTCCCCTGATGGTACACTCTCTCTAACACCGACTTTAACTGGGGAAACAGAGCCACCGAATTCTGCAGCGTCCACTCCCGCTCATCATCCGCTGAACCACCATACTTTGACCAGCCGGTAGGGAAAATTGGGCGGAGGCATTGAACCAGGGTCATGCCGTAGATGTAGTTTCCACTGACTTTAGAAAAGCCTTTACATAGTGCCTTATCGAGAGTTCTGTATGAAACTATGCTCCTCTAGACTAAAAAGCATGGATTCACCATGGATATCTGTCTGTCTGCGGGACTGGGAGACGTGTGTCTGCGTTGGAACGAGTATTTTTCTTGATTTCAGCGATTCGTACACGGGTTCGAGGCTGTGGGCCCAATCTACCTGGGTCCAGTCAGTTTGTTCGTTTCGATGTCCGGCGGTTTCCTGTTGACCAGAAAGTCGGTCATTGAAAACGGGGTGTAGCACCGCTCTTGTGGGTTACAGAAAGTACAAAGAACAGAATAAAATAATAATCTGAAAAACAGGATAAATTATTAATTTAACGGTTTATTAAGTAGGTGGGAATCCAATAACACTTTGAGACGGTCTTTAGAAGAGCAGCTAACAATCTCTAGTGGTAGGTCGTTCCAGTAGTTGATAACCCTATAAGAGAAGAACTGTTGTCTTAGGAAGGTCCGAGGTCGAAGCTTTTAGAGCTTCTTGTCGTTGCCTCTTCGACTGTTATCACTTACTAGGGTAAAGAATTGTTGCACAAGTCCTGTGCTAAAGAGAAAATGTGTAAGAATTAAGTCGCCGCGGAGTCTACGAAACTCAAGTGGATAAAGATCGAGAATTTCAAGGCGAGACTCGTAGGATAGATGCCGCAAGCCAGTGACCATTTTGGTGGCCACTCGCTGGACACGTTCAATGGCGAGTATGTCCTTCTTCAAACCGGTGTAGACGACTTGATTGGCATACTCGAGCAATGGTCTTATGTAGACTCTGTAAAGCGTGTGAAAGGCGCGCTTGTCAATCCGGGGGAAGGTTCGTTTGATCATCCCGAGAGTCATGAGACCCCTTTTTGCGGCCAGCTGGTGATGATAAGAGAAGGACAACCCAGACGATAGCCAGATCCCTAGGTCTTTTTTGAGGTCTACTTTCGTGATACCTACTACACTTTGTGCACCATGTATCACGAATAGGTTCCCAGAGTCTCCTCCGAGTGACATGTGCGCACACTTACTGTCGTTTAGAGGGAGACTCCAATCCTCTGACCAGCACTTAATACGATCAAGGTCAATCTGCAATGCACTGGGGTCACAGGCGTTCCAGATTTTTAAGTCGTCGGCATAAAGGAGAGCGTTGCTAGAGATCAAATCGGGGAGATCATTGATGTAAATAAGAAACAACAATGGACCAAGTACCGATCCTTGAGGGACCCCCACAGAGACTGGGGATGGGGACGAAAGGCCTGAACCGGTTTTTACTCTGAAAGTCCTGTTACCAAGAAAGGAGGTTATCCAGCGGAGAACTTCTCCTTGGATCCCATAGGCTTCTAGTTTATGCAGCAGAGGACCGTGTGGGACACGGTCGAAGGCTTTGGCAAAGTCGAAGAAGATAGCGTCCGAGATATGACCATTGTCTTTGGCCTCTGTTAGGCTATCCATGAAGATTAACATATTAGTTATGCATGACCGCTCAGGAAGAAAGCCATGCTGGGTCGAAGAGAAGAGGTTATTTGAGAAGAAATGCTTAAAGATAGTGCGTTTTAACAGTCGCTCCATTATCTTGCATGGGATGCTGGTAAGGCTGATCGGTCGATAACTAGCAGGAGAATGACGATCGCCTGTTTTAAATATAGGTGAGACATTGGCCTCTTTCCATGCCTCCGGAAGAGTGCCTGTCCGAAGTGTCTGTTTAAACAGATCGAAGAGAGGCATCGCCAAACTGACGGCCGCTTCTTTGAGGATCCGGGGATGGATCTTGTCTGGTCCCATGGCACTATAAGGATTGATCTTAAGCAAGAGGTCCTGAACGTCAGACACAGAAAAGTCAGCTGTCAGGATGGGTTGTTGGAAGTGCCTCTGCGGGAGAATTGGATGCCAGTTTGGCAGATCCACATTGTAGACTGATGAGTAGTATTCCCTGAACATCTCGGCAACCACTTGGGGGTTGGAGGAGGTTTCCCCGTCGGGAAGCCGCAGAGAAAGCGCTGAGGGCTTAGTTTTTCTCTGGCGTCGTATATACTTGAAAAGAAAATTCTTATTCTCGTGAGCTATTTGTAGGATTTTCGACTGTACGTGTTGGGTGTGTTGCCGGATTTCCCGCTTGCACCTGTTTCGTACAGAGCGAAAGGCCTCTAGATCCTCTGGCCTATCCGTTAGCTTCTGTTTAGAGAATAGACGAGAACGTAATTCAAGAAGGCGGCGTATGTTCCGCGGAAGCGGTGCACGAGAGGAGAACTTCAATAGTTTTCGAGGAACAAATGCCTCATCGGCTTCGTGAATGGCAGCTTTAAAGGAAAGGTAGTTCAAGTTCACTGAGTCGGATGTGAGGCTGAGTGTGCTTAAGAACGTCCTTAGTGCGTTAAAGTCTGCGTTTTGGAAGTTTCGGAATGAAGTCTTTGTTACAGCGTTTTGGAGCCAGTAACAGATAAAGTCAAAGTTTAGTAGCATGTGGTCACTATGCCCCAGCGGTGGTTTGATGACCACCCTGTCTACCAGGTGAGCCTCGTTCGTAATGACCAGATCGAGCAAGGAGGGTGTCTGTCCTGGACGGTGCCTTGTAGGTAGATCGACATGCTGTGCCCAGGCTTTCTCATGGATCAACATTCCCAAGGGTTTCGAGGACCCGCAGCCACAGTCCTCATAAGAAGCCGCCATAGAGTTGAGTTTGGGTGCGTTGAAGTCACCCACAATAAGGAGATGGGAGAAACACTGGGCAGACGTGAGTCTGTCTAAGGTAGCAAGGATGGCTTCGTCGTCGGATGCACTGCATGACGGTGAACGGTACATAACACCGATAAGAAGCGCGTCACGTTTACGAAGTCGGAGTTTGATCCAGAGCGTGTCGCATTTCTCTGGGAAGGTAAATTCCCCTACGACAGCTGGCACTGGGAAATTCCGGTTTAGGAAAACGGCGCAGCCTCCCATGCGTCCACGAGAGGAGTCCGTCCGGTATAAAGAGTAACCAGGGACATGCAGTTCATTATCACTGATATCCGCGGAATGCCAGGTCTCTGTTAAAGCAAGAATGTGAGGGCTAGCGTCGTGGACCATCTGTCTGATTTCTGGTAGTTTGTTCAGAAGGCTTAGGCAGTTGGTGTACACGCACTTTAGGGCTACTTATTTGCTTGGCTGAGTGCGAAAAGTGACAGAAGTGCACGAGGGAGAACTTGGAAATGTGGCCTTAGTAGTGAGGAGAAGTGCGTAACTGGCGGTGTAGTTTCGTGAGCCCTCTTCGGGGGTGGTAGCCGTTTCATCACAACCTGGACATATGTGAGCGTCTCTGTGGGACGCTTTGTCCGCTTCTGTTGGCCCAATGTCGATGAACTTCAGACCGCTCTTGCTTTCAGAGCTTCTGAAAGGTGATTTGCAGTGTTGCACCCTCAAAAATTTGGATGGGGTTGTAGATGGGAAGAGAATGTAGGACAAAATGGCCCCGATGCAGCCGAGTAGAGAGCCGCCGGATTGAGACAAGTTTGAGCCATTTTGGATGAAGTGTTGACCCCAGAGGACCCACTGGGCTGTAAAGCTTAGAAATAAAATATTTTTAACGGCCGCTTTTTGTGAGATAACTGGGGGTCTAGAAGAGTGACGGTCCTTAACACCTTTGGGATTTTCTTTCCCGGCCTCTTGCATATCCACAGGCGCTTGACTTTCTAAGGAGATGGGGGTAGTAGCCTCTGATGTGGGTGTTTGGGGTGGTCCGTCCGAGGACACTGGTCCCCTCTTGACATCAGGGGTAAGAGCTTTAAAGCTAGCCTGGAGTTTGGGGTCGGCCTTGATGCATAACCTTGTTCTAGCAAGCTGAGAGCGCTTCTGCCGCCTCTGCAGTGAGCGATCTAGCGAGACTCTCCTGAGGTTTATGTGCTTTCTTTTTAGTTCAGCCGCTTTTTCCAGTACTTCCTCCGTGCTAACACTTGCGGGTAACGTCATAAGGAGTCCCAGTGACCTCTTGGTAGCTTAAGAGCGAAGTCAGCTAGCGGGAACCACTTTTGTAGATTCTGGAGGGAAACAGGCGTTCAGCACCGCTCTGGCTTGTTCCCCCGGAGAGGAACCGTCCCCAAAATACATGCCTCTTCTCCCGGAGTGCTCTATCCTTCAAGCTCGTCGAGACTTCTTAAATTTGAGCAGCGGACAAAGCAACTGCCCTGCGAGCAGCCGCAGCGCCTGGAAGTGCAAGGGCAATGTACTCATTCAACGAGTTCAGTTTTGACTTCATGTCAAATATAGCTCTCTGAGTATCATTCAGGGCTGTTTCTACCGTGAATATCTGTGCGCTTACACCCTCGGACACCTTGCAGCCACACTTGCACGCGTCTGACTTCTGCTCGCTCGTCGCGTCTGACTTCTGCTCGCTCGGAGTGGCGAGTAGAGGATCAAACGTGGCCTTCAGTGGGGTGCACTTATCTAGGAAGAGACAGCTCATATAGGTAAATGGTCCTTTAGAAGGAGTGAGCAAGACGTACTGGACCTCCTTGAGGCCAGTACACTTGAAATGTTACCAACGTAAGCACGTCTGGCATTGCATACCGCTCTGAACAGTCCTGCGGCAGCCGAAACGACCACAAGCACTCGGTACCTCCGATCCACCAATGCTGCTGGATCTTGTGCGTGTCATTGTGTTATGGACTGTGCGTAAAGATGACAGTTATTAACGAAAAGGAAACGCGAGGCCAGAAAAGAATACGAATACTATCGAACACAAATAGGACAATACGCAGTGATTCATGTTATTCAACAACGAATAGCAATGATCGTACATAATTTTTTGATGCACTGGGCACCAAGATAGCAAAAATATGAATGGACAATGACAGCGAGGAAATTTAAACCAAATTTTGAGTTAACATGAGGAGCAGAGTGTAAGAGGGTCTGAACGGTCTTCTCGCCGTACCTCAATAAGCCTTCGAACCTTTCAGAAATGTCTTTGCTGATGCCCACGGATGACCTCTAGATGTGGCTGAACGTTGATACTTCAAGAGGTTAGGTGGGGCGGCAGAACGCTCTGTGCCAGCTATGGATGTGTTCACCCCAGTAGCTGCTGCCAATAAATCGTGTAAAATACGGAGCACTTCTCACTGGTCCTGTTGCTACTGTCTCATCACCGTTCGAACTGGGAGAAACGAAGTTGCTTGCTGTGAGTCAGCAAGCAGACTCCGGTTTCATTATCTCCGGCGTCTTCAAGGCCAGCAGCCGAAGACACCATCTGCCAACAGAGGTTTCCATGTGCTGTGGACGGTTCGTCGAGCCTTCGGGGTGCTGACAAAAAAGATTTGCTTTAATCTATTTATAGCACTCATTTGCAGGAACAACCACGGAAGATGCTCGTAAAGTTCCCATCCTCATCTTAAACTGAACTCAGTTTACTGTACGATTATACGTTGTGTTCTTGCAAACCGCGGTACCTCGCCTCGAAGACGCACGCCTTGTGTGATGTGTGCAGCCTATCGTATCCTTAGAGAGCGCTCTGAGAAAACGGTCAAGTATAAAACACCGCAGGGAAAGGAAGTATGTTTAACAAGAGAGGTATATCTGCGGGATGATGTGTTTTGTAAGTGTCTGGTATGCAACCAACCTGCTTGTAAATCCGGTGAGCCAATTTGGCGAGCAATTATAGCGTGCTACATTTGTAGAAGGAAACCTGTTGTCTGCAGATATAAAAAATTACGTGATTGTCGATGGGTATGAAGCTCTAAATTACTGGGAAGTTTTTGAATTCGAGGCCATCAAGGGGATTATTTTGACACTGTCTACTTTGAACTTTGTAAGATCAGCTCACTTTTTCCTCACCCCTAGTTGCACAGGTACAGCAACAAGCTGCCAACAAGCGCCCGTATAAACGCATTCGAATGGCATTAGATGACCCTGTTCAGTCGTGCGTATTGTTTGACAACGAATTCCACCGAACGTGTTTTCGTCCACCATTGTTTGCCGAAAGTGCATTGGATTACGCAACCAGGTTTGTTGTCGATCAGTACGATACTTATATCCACTATAGAATGAATTGGATTGCTTCGCATTGGTACCAATCTCATCTGGGTCAGGGCGTGTCTGTCATTTTGATTACGACCAACAAAGATGTTGTCGCCGACTGCGCCTCAAAGACCACCCCGCTCACCTTCGGAACTCAAGCAGTGACGGTAAAATCAATACTAAATGACACATACCACATTGTTACTGATTGTACGACATCGGCGTAAATCTTATGGTCTATGGCACAGTCCATCGGGCGTTCTATGCGTCTACGAGGTAACGTGTGAATCGTTCGGAGCATGTAAAAATAAATCATTGATTCAGTGACTGATACGTAGGTGCGAGGCTGAGTGTTGGAACAGTTCACGGGAGTAATACCCTGTAAGTCCTCTCGAAAGCCGAATGACAATGAGAACGAAGACTCAACGCGTTTACCATCATGTATTGTTATTGACCTTGGAAATTACCCCAAGCGCACTAAGCTAGCGAGGGACGAAGGAAAGTGTGTTGTTAGTTTCTGGATGGATATTACTAATAAACGGCTTAACCAAAACGAAAATGCGTAAATAACCAGAAGTCAAAAGTGTACAGTGGAGTGTGACTATAAAAAAAATTACTTGCAGGAGCTCAATTTTTATCCGATGTCATGCAGGCTTCAGTTTTTTTCAAAGGTAATAATGGGAAAACTGGTGTGGTATCGCTTTTTGGAATCACAATGTCATCAAAGGTACGATAGAATTTCTGAGATATACTGAGCAACGGGGCTCATCTTATTGCCCACTTCGGCTTAAAAAGATGAGCCTAGCAACGCTTTAAATTCTAATATAGAGAGACACTAACAGTGACTGACGTTAGCATATTCCGGTAGAACAGCACCTTGTGAGAGGGAAAAGTTTCATCTAACGTGTAGCTGAGACGGTGGCCGGTGAACTGGTAGCCCGAGGAATGTCTCTGTGAGACCTTCAGAGATGGGGATTTGAGTGGGGCTTAGGTCATCTCAAAGTTTTTGATACTGGAGTGCGTAAAAATCAGGAATTTTCAACCGAGACTCGTAGGTGAAGTTTCGAAGGTGTAATACTGCTTTCTCAACAGCTCTCTGAACACACTACAGCGCATTTGTGTCCTTTTTAAGGTAAATACCATTGTATTAATGTATTCTGTCAAGTGCGGAACAAAGGCCTGGAGAGAGATTGAAAAGATTTCTTGTCTGTACACGAAAATGTCCCCTTCATCTTGGTTGACACGACATAGTTCTTAGCTACTTTCCCATAGTCATAAGAGGAAGGTAGATTGGACGATAGCCAGATTCCTAGATCTTCCTTGAGACCCGCTTTGGCAGCCACTACAGTTTTTCGAGCAATGTGCGTAGTGAACACGTTTCCAGAATCTCCACCAAAAGACGTGTGCACACTTGTCATTGATGGGGAGATCACTCCCATGGCAGTTGCATAATAACGTCGAGATCAACTTGAATAGTGCTGGGATCGTGGGAGTCTCAAATTTGAAGGTCATCCGCGTACAGCGAAGAGTTACTGGAGGTTAATTCTAGTGGATCGTTGATATAATTTAGAAATGGTGGCAGCCTAAATGCGGATCCGTGGGACACAAACGCTGAGATGAACGCAAAAAAGTGAGGACAAGGCCACCTTCATCCCTTAATGTTATACCACTCAGAAGTTAGGCTATCTTGCGGCAAATCTCACCCTGAACGCCGTATGCCTTCAGTCTATATAAGGGTGAACCGCGAAGCACCCGGTCTGACGCCCTGGCGAAAACAGAGAAAATGGCACCAGAAGTAAGGTCGTGCGAGATGCTTCAGTATTATACTTTTGATGAGGCGGGCTTGCCCCACACCCTTACGGTACTCGTCAAACAGAATGTTTGTTTCTGCCAAGTGTCAATTTTCAACTTCAGAAATTTTCCGCGTCACTACGCCACCTGATAACCTCCATCGCCAAGTCAATCTTTGCCACAGATTCACCACATGGCTGTCGGCTATCGGTGGCCATGGTTGTTTCCAAGGTTGTAGGTCAATCTAAAACACCTGCGTGGATTCCAGTCGTACATTGTTACCTGCCATGCTCGCTTTGTGTTTTGGTGGGAGTCCATTTCGTCGCCAACCGCAAATTGACTCACTTTGAGCTAGTTAACTTACTAATGACCTTATGCGTTCAATGCGTTTTGCTAATTCGACACCCCGTGTGACTATAGCCAAAATGTAGTTGTGCTATGCTATTACTGATGTTACTAGTCGCATCATCAACTGCACTCCTGTATCATAGTAAATTAAATTCAGTCGCGACTGTGTACATTCATCTGAAGTTCCTGTGCAGGAACTCTGGATGCTCTTTCGACACCAGGTGTCTTCTTCCTGTTCTCCTTGAACTCAAACGATCCACAGTTCATTCTGACCTGCTCTTACAATTCCAGTGCTTTCAGTGAGCTATTAGCCTAAAAGCGAATAAGATTTGGGTGTTTCATACGCCAAACAAGTGAGTCCTAGGTAGGGAAACAGGGATGACGTATCTGAAATGCAAAATCAAGCTAAATTTCGTTTTATTGTTCTTATCAAAGCATATTCCAAATGTGAATTGCCTTGTTGGAGCACTCTAGCATTCCGTGGAAGCTGACCGGATAGATGTATGCACGTCTGGTTAAAATAAGGTTCTAAAAGTATTTTTGCCAAAAAGGCTTTGGGTGTCTGTTAGGAATTGATATTCGATCGTTTTCGATCTCCGTAGTAGTTCAATACACGTAAACAAAGTAGATTAGTTGCTGTTTTTTGTTGTCACCCTCCCGTGAGAGAGGTTTGTAACTATTTTCATCACCGCATTATCGGATGCATGGGTGATATGTGTAGTCCATATCTAATCATAGGTAGTCTTGTGGCCTTTTTAACAGACGTGGTTTTAATTCTGTTGTCGAAGGCACAGGACGTGCGAGAGTAACGAGTCTCTAGTATATATGATTATAATACATCTTTTGGTTTCGCTGCCGCTGTTTGCCCATTATTCTAGTCGAAGAAACTATGATGGAAGTTTCACAGAATTTGAATAGGATAATCAGAAGTCAACTTGCGATGTGACTTCGTATTGCATACCTTTCCCAGTCGTAAACGCGTGACCGACATGGATACGGAAGTAGCCATCTGTATGCCGCGTATAAATCGATGTGGATCACAATTAATTGACTGATACCAAACTCATGGCGAGCAGCTGCCTCAGTCGACCCAAAAGAGCAGCAGGATTCGGATTTCTTAAAAGGTTTACAGCGTGTTTTTGGATATTCCTATTCTCTTCCATTTCGGATGGTAAGGTCCGACAAACTATCGCCCCAGGCTCTTCAGTAGGGCATCTGCTTCGGGACATTCTCCATAATTGTTTCGAGATTTGCACACTTACTGTACCTCCTATATTGACCACTCTTAGGAAGTTGGGAACTGAGTCACCCTTGGAAGAACCGGACGCTGCGAAGAGATCACCACTATTGCTGATTTTCGAACCATTTGCGATTATTTCCAGTGCGGTATACGATAACAACAACCAGTGTGCTCTGAAGCGTTTTATTGTCAGTTTGTTTCGTTTCCGCTACGTACTCTTCAGGTGTTTATTGCGCCACGGTCGACTTACTTGAGCGCACGACCGAATCATGCTGAATATCAGTAATGTTGGACAACAAATGGGTGCTCTCTTTCGTTGCGATTCAGCTTATTTCGCTCGTTGGTAGACGGGCTTCTTCAATTGAGATATCTTCGTCTACTGGAGCTTCCCTTCCCTCGTAAAGTTTATTTCCTTGGTGTTCCCAAACGTACTCAGTTCAAGAGGTATGGGCGCTTGAACGCCGAGAATAAACTCAAATGGGGAAACTAACTGTTGCGTACTCACGGAGTGACTGGCAGTAGCAGCAAGACCGCATCACTATAAGATCTTTCTAAATGGGTTAATCCCTTGTCTACCTCATTCGTTATCCAGACAGAAAAACCACATTTTTTCGGAGCTCGTCCGACCGTTTGAGAACTCACGACATCCTAAAACAACTTTCCGGCGAACCTATAAATTAACAGTATCGACCCTGTCACTATTAAGGCTCTGCCAACCGTTATGCTTCGTTGAATCTGCAGCTTGGAAAACTATCGGGAAGAATAAATGGGGTTTCTCTCTGGGAAGGGCTTTATTGATCAAATTTTCATTCTCCGCCGAATTTCGGAGCAGCGTCGTATGTACCACCGACCAGCAATGACCGTATCTCCCGACTATAAAGGTCAACTGGATTGGATGGGTCGACCCACACTTTTAGAGTTGGTTAAACATAAAGGTGTACTGACTAAGTACGTGAACATACTGGCGGCGCTTTATTCCTATAATTTAACTCAGAGTAGAGTTTACGGTGAACTCTCTAAAAGTTTCAGCACCATGAGCAGAGCATGTCAGAGCTACTCACTTTTACTGTTTTTGTTTAATTTTGTGGTAGACTGAATAATGGAGGACTGTCTGCGGCACTTACAAGATGCCAGCGTAGACTTCCTACCTGGTAGAAGACTGACTGATCTTGACTGTGCCGCTGGTTTTGTTTGACAGTTTCTAAGCAGCACAAATAACGGTAGGCGCACTCTGCTAAGTACCTCGGAATGCGCTGCGGAGCCTCGAAGTACGAAGTGCTTACGCAAGGCTGCTGTTTTTGTTTGGATTTGGATAATGACCGGTGTGTGTACTGGGGAAGCTGCGTCGGCAGCGACGGAGGTGTAGATAATGAAACAGAAGCGCGTGTCCCTAAGTCTGGCGGTATTCGCTAATCTAAGGCATTTCTGGTGACAGAGGCATATTTGAGCGGCCTAGGAATCTTGTGTGTAAGGCAAAAGTGAGGGATGCGTTATTTTACGGCAGCGAAACTTGCCCACCCGAGGTAGAAGACTTGAACCATCTTCAGGTATTTGACCATCGACGTCTGCGTTCAGTCGCTCGCACCGAACGCCATCAACCAGTAAGCAACGAATATGTTAGGACGCGGGTATCTGGTGACGACTGCCAAGCTAGTTCTTCCGTTCAGTTCTTACATTTGCGCAGACCTAGGTAGCTAAGTCATACATTAGGGATACCATCTAGTCATCTGCCACACCGGGCACTATTTGCTGATGCTGCGGCTGACTGGTATAAGGTGCGAACCGGACGGATGATGACTTGGCATAGAGAAATGAATTCTTTCACCACGGGGCTGGCCATTGTAGGTCAAATTTGTCTTCGGAGCTGGGGATCTCGCGACTCAGAGTTATTGACTGGATACGTGAGATGAGATGGTGTCCAATCGAGCTCAGTGGCGTGAATGTTGTCGTTGTTTCGCCGAGTTGTTCATGAAATAAGTGCACTTAATAACGCAGGGCACTGAAAACTGAAAGAGAGCTGCGTTGCTTATGATGCCTTAATGCAACTTATGGCTTGGTTGTTTGTTCGCAAGGTGTAACAGCTTGCTGCTCAGTGTTTGAATGTAGGCTGCTGTGTTCGGTGGTTAGGTCTCTTCCGCCCATCTTCCGTTTTCCTATGCATGATTTGTTTCTTTCTCCATGGTTGTGCGGTAATTAAGCGTCAATTAGAAGCGCGGGGTATTACTGTCTGACGATGACGGTGATGAGAGTCCATCGAAGGTTTCTTGTCTCAGGTGTCTAATTTGTCGTCTCCACCAACCAATTGCTTTCGAATCATGAGGAGAAAGACCCTCCTATTGCAGTTTTTCAGCTTGTATAATTCCTGGTTATGTGGACGGGTAATGTGTTTGTTGTTAAGGTAGTATCTTGATAGTGAAATGTGCAGTCGGACAAGCTGTCATTTTCTACTAACAGTGCAACCCTTTTTTCGCAATCGTTTTTATCGTTGAGGGGCTTCTGGCAAGTAGGTGAAGTGTCTGTTCGTGCAGGAATGGGTTTCTCCCATAAGTATTGAACCTTGACTCGTCCGCTACCCCGTTAGCAAGCAGGCCTTTGACATTAGCATAACTATGTTCATATTCCTCAGCATCAGACTTTGGTGTTTGGGAATACAGGGAGAATTCACGAAGTTTCTGTGCTGTTGTTGGTTACTCCTTACGTTTGTCCCCAATACGTGTGTCAGTTTGCGTTCATTATAGTTAGTACCTGTGGTGACTTTCCAGCCAAAGGACAGGAGCTGATGTTAATCCAATACCAAGATACACAGTATCATCCGTTGTACGTTACACAATTGTTATACTCAAATTGTTGGAAATCTCTGTAGCGCCGTTGGTCATTTGGTTGGGTACGAGCCTATTAACGAGTGCCTTGAGAGACCACTAATAGCCCTTCATTTTCTGTACGACTACTTCCCATCAGCATTCTGTTTTCTTCTGCTAGGTCTCCAGCATCTGTGTTTTATTGACCAGAAGAACGCCGGCCGTATGCCTGGCTTACTTCCGTCAGTCATTCGAGTGACTGAGTTGCATTTTCTCCTTTGGCGTCGTATATGCTTGGCTGGTTCAACCTGGTGTGGTTTGTCCGTAAACTCCAGTTAGAACCAATATCACTGTCACTCACGAGTGCCTCGGACATCCCAGTCCTGTTCCGAAACCAGTTGTCATTGTGTTGATGATGGCTGCTCGTTGGTTATGGCGTCGACTGATGTTTGTAGCCGCGCCTCCTTACTCGCACTTCGGTTCACTTAGACTTTCAGTAAATAACCCGGCCAGTACTAAGTCACCCAGTAAACAGCCTTGTTTTAAACTGTAATTTGAAATGAAAGTTTCCACTTATTTTGTTACACACGCGTTTGTATTTTTGCATTTGTTTTGTGACTGCATGCTCTAACAATCTTGATTTATAGGTCCTCAATTTGCCCGAGTTCCTGCAGATTTACTATCCTAATTTGTCTGGAGCCAAATTGTTATTGGACTCGTTGGAAGCTTCTTTGCAAGTTAAATCTGCACCTCCCGATCAGACGGAAGTCCTGGATATGCCTCTCGATAAAACGGATGGTGAAGTTGTAAAGACTACCATAATTCCAAACGGTTAGTAGCTTGTTTTCTGAATTGTGTTCGAGTATGCTCTAGGCATTGTTTAACCGGTTTCACCCAAGGTTTCGCGTGTGTTTGTTTTCACGAAGTCTGACAAACGAGCAGCTCAGTTGTTGTTCAGGACACAACACCTTGTTGTGCGCTCAGTACCACTCAGTGTCTGCTTGTTTGTTTCTCATTATGGAACGTATTGTGCTGTAACGGAATTAAGAGCATGTGGTTCTCGTGTACTATCTTTTTTAAGCCAGATTATTTTTCTTCTCTTGCCGAATGTTGACTATCCACACGAAACACCAGTTCATTTAACAAGAGAGTTCAGCATGGAGTTTTATACTTGTCCTTCCTCACTGTCGTTGCGTGTTCAGTCGATGAATCGTCAGTATTGTGCCAACAGTATTTTACTTCGTCTATAATGTTGAGCCAAGTTCGCAGGTCATGAGAGCTCCTTTCCACTATCGTGGAATTAAGGTGAACTACACACGCCTTTTTTCTTACAGCACCAGAACCTGGACAACTGTATCCAGCTCATATACCAGAATCTGCACTTTTGGCTGGACTTCGTTCGGGACAATTTTTGCGAGGCATTCTCCGGGTTTCCCGATTTCGTGCTGCTACCGAAGCCATGGTAGCATTGACGGAGTAGGTTAGGTTTGAATTTGACAGTTCATTTTGGCTACATTGATTACTTGTCCTAGATCTGACACGATTATCAGCCCGCACTGACTCGGTTGTTGCTGATTAGATTGGGACACCTTGAGACTACGTACATGCGTACATGGATTCATAGAACGTTGACGAGAGGTACTTGTTAGGTATAATCGCGGTTGACTGTTTCTTCCACCGTGTTCCACGTCATGAGCTTAATTTCCATCCCTTCATTTACCCTCATCCCCGGTGACACAGCGCCAGCGCTGTCAAGCATCAGCCCGAATTGAAGCAGGCCCTGGCCAGCCGCAGCGAGGTTGCCGTTCGCGGCATGCAACATCGGAACCGCGCCGTGGACGGCGACGTGGTGGTGATTCGGTTGCTCCCACGAGATCAGTGGACGTCTGTGTCTTCAAATATCAGCGCGTCTGAGAGCAGTGAGTACAATTCCATTTTCAGTTTGTCTCTGTGGATTTCGTGCTCCAAAATAACTAAGCAGTGGAAGACGACGGCCGTGTGCATATTTGCCGTTCCTACTCGGAGCGTCCATCCCACATAAAGAACGATACAAATTCCACAAAAAGCGCAGTTCTAATGGTTACTTCTCCATAAGCTACAATGACCACTTTCATTCGCTTTTAATATCCATGAACCTGGCTAACTCTACACGCCATGTTGGAGCATATACCGTACATTCTGTCAGCAAAAGAGAGCACTTTGTTTGGAAGTACTTTTACTCGAAGTACGCTTTGCCAATCTAATGTTGGTGTTGGATTAATCAGAGTTACACATGCTAAACAAGTTATACCTACTTTCGGATGTTATTGCTCATGCGAACTTTCTTTGCAGATGCGGCTGAAGTTGTAGAAACGGTCACTGGTGCGCCAGAGCCTAGACGTGAAGAGAGCAGTCTGGATTTCATTTCGGACCATAGCGTCTTGCCCTGTGGCTTTGTGGTCGGTATAATCAGCCGTAATTGGCGTGACTATGTGTGCACGCTCGTGCCAGAGTCTGATGTTCAGCCAGGTGGCCTCTCGGAAGTAGGATGGGTCTTGGTCACTCCATGGGATCGACGCATCCCACGCATCCGATTACATACTACTCAAGCTTCAAAACTAGCTCAAGAACGGTGAGTTTTTGTGGGACGTTTTGTACTGTCACGTTTATCGCTCGCCAGCTCTACCTTTTTTGCTGCGTTTCGTTAGGTTCCTCAGTTCCGGAAATAAACGTATTTAGAACAGCAGGATCGGTCGAAATGACGCAAACTCAAAACCACGAGCTTACGATTGGTAATCAGCATCATTTGATTTTTTGCGTTTGGTAGTCGTATTTCGTGCAGGTATTAATTCTTAACTACCACGCTGGCGGGTATCTTTCACGAAGCTCATTTATGTGTGCCTAATCCGAGCACACTGTGCACTGTGGGTTTAAAGTAGATGCAGAACTTACACTATCGATCTGTCGTGAGCTTATAATTGAGTAGTCCGACGCTTGATAGTCCGCCATCTAACACGTGTTATCTCAGTGTGTTGGTGACTGTGTAAACGGCAGGTCGTCATCGCGTAACACTTAACTTCACCCGCAGGCTGCGTCCAGTAGATTCATATATATTCATATATATATATCTTTGGTAACTATTGAAGGTGCAATGGTTGGATCACGTGCTCCCTATGCCAGCTGGGATTTTGCGATGCCCGACCTTATTCAGCGTCACCACCAGCGATTGAGTAAAATTGCGAAGTGATCAGAGAGCAATGTGATCACGAAATATGAAGATCCTAGCATTTCTGTTGTGATGGGTTTCTTGCTATCGCTTGCAAGGTTGAGGATTTCGTGATCACTACACCCGCTGGTTATAAGAGCCATCCAACGCGACAGCGTTCAGCAACCAGCAGTTTGGTAGCATCCACGACGTAGCGTTTTTATCTAAGACTAATCTGTTTGCCCATATTGTTTTTTGCTAATTTTTTCTAGAACATGGTGAACGACAGTTTGAGCTACAGTACGATCTAGCCAAATTCATGACCGTTGTAAACGAATGGAGTAATTCATGGGCATGATCATTCTGGTCATCCCTCCGTACATTGGTTGCGATCGTGAATATCGAAATTTGGAACGATACCCATGTTTATCGAACCCGCACTTTATTACCGGTGTCGTCCTTGTTTGGTCTACTCCGGTTGGGATAGCAACGACAGAACAAAGAGAAATTCGATTTGACAACCTTCTTGCTACAAAGCCCTTCATCGTCACCCAATTGCTCGCTCGTGATGAATTTATTAGTATAATTCTGGTTTTGTCTGCATGGTGCTATTACATTTTTTACGATCTGTTAGTGCTGGTTCATATGGTGACGAGTAACCGGCCTATCACCTAGAGTCCTGACATATCAAGACCGTGATCCATGCATGCACGGCACCAGTGTTTTCCTCTGGACGATTGGTGTTATGTGCAGCACATGTTACAGGAATGACCTAAGTGTTTATCACAGTTTTTCATGAACTTAACCTGCTTTATGATGAGCTAATAATGATCGAATGCGACTACCGTGGGGCTACCTTCAGCTACTGCACCGTGTGAACGTGTGTAGTGGTATGTGAATTTTACACGAAATTACCAAGTGAATTTCGCATATCAGCATTGAAACGTCTATGTTTCGGTGAGACTGAGTTGGAAGATGGTTGACATCCCTTCCCGAAAACGGCACCATTTCTGGTAAACCGCCACCCAACCGCTGCCTTGCGGTACAGACTTTTGAGCCAAAGTTTTCGGTTGAGAACCCCAATCGTCCTGTCGTCTAGGTCTGGGCGTTCTGGCAGTATCTCAGCCCACACACAACCATGAATCCTCACAACGTCAACAATTCCATACCACATCGGCCATCTCACAGTATAAACCGGGTCGCCCTATCTGCTGCATACAGCAGGGTGGATAGGCGAAAACATGCTACTGTTGATCCCTCCCCCACTGTCCTATCAAATTTAGCTCTCAGGCCCCTCCCGACCCCGAATTCTGATAATTTCTTTGCAGGTCCCACAGCAGATATAATTAATCATAGTAACACCGTGCCGATTAGTCCCACCTCTCGCCACTCAGTCCCAGGTCGCGAGTCTGATATAGTCGTTCTGGCCGGAGATATGAACGCCCAGGTCGGCCGCCTTGGTGAGTCCGAATCTCGTTTAGGTGGCAGGTTTGGAATAGCATCACATCACTCGGACAATGGCGAGCGATTATTGCAGCTGTGCGCTGAGCATCGGCTGTTTCTAGTCAGCTCTAGTTTTAGGCATTGTGCGCGTCATTGCTATACTTGGCGCCCTCCCTCTCTGAGTCAGACCTGGTCTCAGATAGACCACATAGCTGTTAGTTATAGGTGGCGGGGTTCCATTCAGGACTG
>QNGE01003841.1:0-26313 GCA_008508345.1 Paragonimus westermani | reverse complement strand
TGGTTGTGTGTGGGCTGAGATACTGCCAGGACGCCCAGACCTAGACAGGAGAACGATTAGGGTTCTCAACCAAAGCCTTTGGCTCAAAAGCCTGTACCGTAAGGCAGCGGGTGGGTGGCGGTGTACCAGAAATGGTACGTTTTTCAGGAAGAGATGCCAACCATCATCCAACCCCCAACCTGGAGGACCAGGAATCTGTGGTTTGTCAGACCTCTACCTGTTGGCCTGTCTGGTATGAGTAACTCTGTCCAGTTTAGCCCAAAAGATCATCGAGATGCGCAAGCCGTCACACCACGTCAAGGTCCAGTCTCACCGTGATGGTTAATGTGATGTTGCTGCTGCTTTGTGTATTGTTTCGGATTACCAGGCCTCGAGCAGGCCTGAGAGTTAAACCTGAACTTCATAACAAAGAGGGGACCTCGGACTGACCGTAGCAAAGGGTTTCCTGTTTGACAATGTTACTGGTATTTATAACATTGATTCCACTGTGAGCGATTTGGGTTTCCATTGATATTGAATGGTTTGATGCAAACAGCACATGCACATAGGAGAAGGAGATAAAACAAATATGAATGAGCCACGCAACAACTTTTCCCTCGGTCTGTGCGTCCATTATGAACTGAGCTGCGAGTTTTCGCGACGCATAATCTGTTCTTTAAGTCGAGGCGTGGGCAGCTGCTAAATCGGATAGGTTTTTATCACCCGCTTCTTCATCTATTTCGCTGGAAATGTGGAGTCCATTTCGAGTTTCCAAGTTTCAAAGTAGAACAAAACGACAGAGCAGCTCAGCGCGTTCTACTAAGTTACAACCGTGGAATAACGACGAAAAGTTGTGGCACGACCGCCTCCCTGATGCTGATTCTTCACACAAAGCATAATGAAGCGAGAGATTCAGAAGACTTCGTCGTTCCCCTGTAGCAGAAGATTATGTGTGAATCAGCTGTCGCTTCTTAGTCTGCGATAGTATGTGACTTTCACTGGGCAGAAAAGCGACTCGCATCAGTCTGGTTCTGAGCGAGAGTTGTCAGCATTTGTTCTCAGCTCATGTGAGAAATATGCGTTGAAGTTTTTGTTGGTGGTTTGATCTTATTGATTACTTCCTGAAAATGTACATTCTGACAGAAGTGAAACTGAAAGAACAGGAACGACTGTGAATGATGAGTAAGGCAGTGGTTGTCTGTTAGCCGATAATTAGTCCACACTTTAACTTAATTCGCTGTTGTAAGCAAGCTGACAGCGGAAAGCAGCGCAAGTATTCTTTATATCGAATTTGAATCTTTACTCTCAGTTCTGCTATTTAAATTTGTGTTCCACTAAAAATGTGTGCTGCCAGCCGAAGATTTTGCCATACGCTGATTACGGCTCGTAGGATATTGGGAATTTGCGCGATCCGTTCATCGAGATCAACTCATCACGCGCGATTCTCTTAAGTCCAGGGTTCCAATCTAGTGGATAGGCACTCGCTTGGCTCGCAATAGAAGTTGTTACCGGCTCCAATCGCTCGCTCCGTTGCTATCCGTGTTGAGGGTGTTCAAGCAAATATACTACCACACACTGGGTCAAAGGCCTACATCACAAAGCATCTCATAATTATGTTTTTAATTCTACACGACTTCTTACCTTGTGTAAGCTGACCTCCCAAACTTTGACCTGTCTATCCTGACCGAGGGGGTCGGCGAATTAAACGCGTTAGTGTGTCCCATTGCATGCGTTTGGCCTTTTTCCAGCAGTTTTCATATGGTTCCGCACTTTCGTGGGTTCCTCCGAAATCGCAACAGTACTGTTGTCAGTGTCACTTGGTTTTTCTCTTCTTTTGCAGCTGAACGAACTTGCTGTGTACGCTGCCCAACGACCTTGGCGTGTTGATCCAGTTGAGGTAAAGCGTCGCCGTGACCTACGCCCCCCAGATGCCTCTGGCAATCCTGCCTCAGAAAATGTCCTCATATTCAGCATCGATCCACAAGGTTGTCAAGATGTAGACGATGCTTTGTCCGTTCGTTGGTTAGACCCTATTGTCCACGAAGACGGTACCACACACCGACGACTCCAGTTGGGAGTGCATATCGCTGACGTGACATACTTTGTTCCTGTTGGCGGATTTGTGGATGCTGAGGCACGAAGACGTTCGACTAGTATCTATTTGGCTGATCGTCGATATGATATGTTACCCGGACTGCTTAGCGGTGATTTGTGTTCGCTTTGGAGCGGTGTGGATCGGTAAGTTACACGTAGAAATGCCACCGACGAGCCCAAAACACGAACCAGATGGATGTTACTTGAAACACTGAGTTCCCTTTATCCGTTTAATCAAAACAGAGAAGACGCTCATCGAGAGATCTAGACATTTCGATGTATTGTTATCAGCCGCCAAAGTAAAATCAGCAAATTTTATGTAAACTGCACATTTGGACGCACACATTTTTGACCTTTCGCGCGCTAATAGTGCATCCAATTTCACGACAAGAAGATTGATTGCATCAGCGCCTTCGGTGCACACAAAACTGGCCGATGTCTGATTAGCATCACCTCACTAATCTCCAGCAGTTTTGAGTTGCGCTTACGTAACAACACCTTGGACGGTTTGACAGGTCAACTAGATGCTAATCCGACATGAGCCATTGTAGAGAAGGCGCTGACGCAATCAATCTTCTTGCCGTGGAATTCATTGCATTATTAGCGCGCGAAAGATGAAAACCATACGGCTGGCTCGTTCAAGTGTTGTTGCTATGTTCGGTTTGTGTAAAATACGCTGATTTTACGTTGACCTTGTAATGAGAGTAAATCGAAACGTTAACTTCTCATGATATGTATATTCCCTTATTTTTGTCTACATGTTATTTGGCCTGTGTAGTTTAAGGAGGTTAACAGAAAGTAGATCGTGCTCGTTTTCAAGGTTAGTGATCTCTTGGCTTACATAATCTGACGATGGTGTAAGTGTCGGTGTTGTTTGACCGGAATGCCCATGAAAGAATCTCAGCCAAAGCCTTACGTTTGTTCTCACTCTTAATTAGGCTATTTGTTTGGAAGGTCTGATCACTTCGAAGTTATCTGCTCGCGTTTTGGACTAGGGATTGTGTGATTTAAGTTCTGTCGATTCATTTGACCTCTAATCCAATTTTTTTCATTTTTAAGTTCTGTCGATTCATTCTATTTGGCCTCTAATCCAATTTTTTTCATGACATTATAGAAGTTAAACTTCAGTAACAAACGTTGATGTTTTGTATTTTAACGATTTCGATAATTCTATTAAGGACAGGGTTTATCTTTTTTTTTGCATCACCCGCTCATTTCATTTTATTGCACAGCTACGCCGTGAGCGTGTTATGGGAGATTGATTTTGATAACTTCGAAGTTCTGAATATTTGGTACGGGCGAACGGTTATTCGATCCAGCTACAAGCTTACCTATGAAGTCGCGCAACGTATTTATGATCCACCGGAAACTTCGGTTGCGGGTAACCTGGAATTGCTTTCTCCGGGTGAACGGCTCCTGCAAAAACTTGGTGGAATTAAGGAGTTGGGCGAGTTAATTCCTGAGCTGAAGGATTTATCGAAAGTAGGTTTCACACTTCTGGTTTCGGTTGCTCTGGCACTGGTTATTTCCGGTTTGTTCATGTTTGATTACACTCCGTTGACTTCACTGTCGTAAGCACGGTATAGAGTTTCTGCGTATCCACTGAGTCACAATAACTCAATCTGGGTACGGATACTGCCACATAACTGGTCCCTATGAAGACTGACTGATTGGACCAAAGTTTGGCCTCAAGCCTTTATATTACTGAGTGTTCGTTATCGTGCGACATATCGGCTCACGTGTATGCTGAATGATGTCGGACTACTAGGCTTGGAATTACGAGGATGTGATTGCGTGAGCGTTTTCTCCCCCGATACACGACGAGTGTGTACGAGCTCTGTTGATTGCTAATTCTGGACCGTCTGTTGTTTCCCTTTACCCCAGTGTCTTCACCAGTTGACGTACATCTTGTGGGACAACTTTTAATGAGCTCACCGTTTTACCTTCTTGACCGATTTTCCTGTTTTACCCTTCTAACGTTACTTTTGCACGCAGTAAGTCTGGCTGGCTGTTGTGCTGAATTTACGTCACAACACGTTCCCCAGTGGAGTTTCGGATACTTAGATACTGTCTTGGGGGCACGCAGATGTATGTAGGTTCGAAGTTAATGGCGCTACGATATCATCTCCTGTATAGTTGAGAATCGTTTTCTTTGCGAAGATAAATGTTGCTTTTGAGAAATCAAATGTGTTCAGTCTGATTTTAACAGTAAAACAAAAGAGAGCTTCGAGCTGTGATCACCAAGCGGTTAGGTAACACAAACTGCTGTATTGTGTAAACCCTTTCAGACACTTGTTGGATTCATTCACATTTTCCAGTATCGGACCGCGTTCAACTTTGGTTTGAGTTCACACCCACGCAAACACTTGTGGATGATGTAAACGTTAGAAACAAGGGGTAAAACTTAGTAGAAAACTGCCGTTTAACTACCCATTTTCAGTTTATACACTACAGGGGGTTTATTGTTGTACGACCTCCTGCTCGATCTGGCCGATGAGTCCTGTAAGGCTGTTCCAATTTGGAAAGAAACATTAGGAGTTACTAAGGCTCTAACCCGTGACTGTGTGTGTGGTAGATGGGTGTCATCATCATCGAGCAATGATCAGCCAAATTCCATAGCGTAAATTTTACTATGGGTCTCAGTTACAGAGTCCCATTCCTTTCCCATATTTATTCTCAAACTAGAGACTATTCTTATGGTTGCGTCGTAATGAAATATATTTGCGAACAAATGTCGTAGCGCTGGCGGCGATGACTTTGGCGTGCACGTGAACTTTGTATGCCGTCCAGTATGGTTTGTTTTTGACTACCATTCTTTACTCCTTGTCTTTTCCGGATATACCATCTCCCACTTGATTTAGTCGTCATTTGTTTTATTGAGCCGTATTCTAAGTAATATATATGTATAGCTTGAGGAAGTATCATATTGCTTGAAAATCCGTGCTTCCTATATCATAACTCTATTAATGTAATACTCTGCAGTTAGGGTTCATAACTTGCATTGCAACCCTTTAGCAGGTTTCGCTATTTTTCATTTCACACTTACTGCTAACCCCTGATTGGCTGTTCTTCCTCGTTTTCTCACTCATTTCACTGACTGGTGTGTAGACGCGTTAAATTTTTCGTCGCTTTTCTCATCACAGTATGCTTGACGACCCCCTTGGTTTTCAATTTTTTGTGTTGCTTGGCTTGTTTATGAGTGTTAACACTGGCCTGCTTCAACGGGATTAATCCGGAACGGCACGTGCTCCGTTCTGTTCCATGACCGATATTCGATTAATTCTGCCCGGACTAAGTCTGTTCAAAATATTGGCATTCATCGCATCCTTGACAAGGATGTTCCCTCGTTATGAATCCCCTCGAGGAATTTAGGATGTTTTCACAATGCAAGCATGCTACCTCTGATGAGCGCACTACGCTCATCGGTTCAGCAATTAACTTGCACCTTGCTCCTTACTTTTAAGCAGCCCGTGACTTTTATACTTTGTGATGGTTACATTTGGTGAGTTACTTAAATTATTTTATGTTTGAAGGTGACATCCTAGCTTGAAAAGGTGCCTGGTTTGATATACATTGCAATCTGGTCGGTGTAGCCCATGACATTACAATACCCAATCTGATACAGAAATGTCTTTTCCTCATAAATGCGCAAACTTTCTATCCGCTTGGAGTGCACGTCCATCTCCTCCTTCTGTCCTCCATTCAGGCAGGGTTCCTACTCCGTTGCGATTTGGTTGATCACAGTTACATCGTACAACCGATACTGGAACCGAGATTCATACTGATAGCTAACGATAGTGGTGTTTCTTTACTTTAATGGACAACTTAAGCCCGCTCGTTTGTAACATCCCCCTGAGCTGTCTACCCCATATAGAAGTCATATTTATGCTACGTTGTTAAGGTGATGATTTACTCAACCTACAAGCAGGGTTATACATTTGCTGGCAACCGCCCCGAGCATTTCTTATACCCAGTGATTTTGGCTAAAGGCGTTTCTTCTCGATACTAAGATGTCTGGCGCAATGTCCGTATTGGCAGCGTTCCCATTGACTCATTTACCGAAGACACGCGGCAATGTCAAATTGGCGGTATTGAATTGTTGATAAACAGATTGAAAATAACAACGTTAGGAGCAATTTGTAATACTCTACGTTTCAACCACCTCGGGTGGCATTCCCCAGGAGTGTTGTATCTGAAATCACATTCACAGCACTCCTGAGGAATGTCATCCGTAGAGTGTTACAACTTTTTCCTAACGTTGTGTTATTCTCAATCTGTTTATCAACAACATGTTGCACACGACGCCCAAACTGTTTGACTTCATTCTTAATAAATTTGGTGCGGATATCTTACAACTGATATTGTAAGCAAGCTGTCTCACCAGCCTGGGCAACACCGTCTTATCGACTGACAGTAATACAGAAGCGATATCAGCTTTGCGTTTGCCCATTCTCACCGTCTGTTACATTCAAAAGGCGTTCAGTTGTCGCTGAAGGAGGAACTAACTGTTACTTGTGGGCAATCCGTTCGTAGACGTGATCTGTTCCCAATGAATATACCATCAGGCTTGCTGTGTTTGACTATCATATTCTCTACCTACTCTCACCACTCTCTCTTATCACTTGGAAGGATCGTATGATCAATACGTCGGTTCTCCAACGCGTACATTGGTTAACCCCTGATACACGGCTTGATGCGCAGTTTATAGCGGGCATGCTGTGTACTTCGTATGTCGGATAACTGTTTACAGCAGCGGGTGTTACTCAGGGGCAGCACGAACAACTGGTTTAAACTACGGGATGAAAACCTTGACCGTTTCGTTGATTTAGGTCGGCTGGTATCGCCTAGTGGGTTGTTTGTTTCAGAATAAATGAACTCACTGTTCAAAACTCGGCACGGTGTAACATTGTACGGCAGTCGGTGGGGAGACAGCATCCATACCTGTTAAATCCTCGAATCAATCTTACCTTGTACTTATGTGTGAAAGTGTGGTTAGGAAATTAATTGTGAATGTTACATATTTCTTGAACTACATAGTCTCGCTCCTCCTTGATTTTTTAGGGTACGCTTTTATCGTCAGCTTTCAGGTTGTGTAGTTTCCAGCACTTTTGTCACTGACCGTTTTGGTTTTGTCCGTTTTTTCCACCCGGTACTACTACCTTAAGCTGGTAGACCGTGCTTTCACGGAATGAATTCCAGTAGGTTTGCTGCATGTCTCCGGAGTGATACTCTCTTAGCGGATCGAGGCGTGACATGATTGAATCAAAAACATTGCGCGGGAGTCCTAATACTCTGTGAAGATCTGTGACAACAGTCCCTCTAACCTTGTCAGGTCTACCACAACAGCTGTATTTTTAATGTAAGCTCTCGTACGATTTTGGGATTCAGACCGGCTTGGCTTGGGCTAATTTGGAGATACGGTACAATGCGAACGAGAGCTCTTCGGATCGTCCTAAAACGACATCGCGTCATAAAGGAGAGATATCGAGACATGTCTACTCGGAAAATGCAGAACAACTAATGAATTGGTACCAAATTCGAATGTGTATTTTTTTAGTGAATTCCGGCTAAGCACACAACAGTAGTACAAATGACAGGCCATTTCCCACTAATGAACACAGATCCTACTCAAGTACAACGGTTTACATTAATTTCAAGTGCCTGTTGGATCACCTATGTTTCCGCTTATTCACTGGCAGTTGAGGACGCAGCTGTTGACCGCGAGGTATAGGCCTAGAGACTTCATCTACTAAACTGCGAACCATGTTCCTCCCTTCACCGTTAGTCGGAAATGCTAGTGAACATCCGTAGAATTGCTAACCGTTTTCAGTTGTTATTTCTCTTTTTTCTTCCATTTCGTCGCTTGTTACTGGTGTGCTGGAAGGTAAATGTATTTACACCGTCCAGAGCTGTAGTGCAGGGGTGTGTGCTATAGGTGTGAGTGCACCAGCATGGATTAACTATAAAAACAATTTCTGCATATCTGTCACAACAAAACTGGACCTTGACGTGGTGTCACAGCTTGCACATCTCGATGACCTATTATGCTGAACTGGACGGTGTGGCAACCACAGCGACAGAGTCATTCATGCCAGGGAGGTGAATAGGTAAAGGTCTGATAAACCACAACCCCCTGGTCCTCTAGGTTGGGGATTGGAAAAAGATCGGCATCTTTTTCTGGTACACTGCCACTCACCCGCTGCCTTGCGGTGCAGGCTTTTGAGCCGAAGGCTTTGGTAGAGAACCCCAATCGTCTTGTTGTCTAGGTATGGGCTTCCTGGCAGTATCTCGGCCTACATGCAACCATGAATCCTCACAACATCAATTCCATGTTGCATCGGCCCTCTCGCACTATAAACTGCTGCACACAGCAAGGTGGATAGGCGAAAACATGCTACTGCTGACCTCTCCTCCGCTGTCCTATCAAACTTACCTCTCAGGTCCTTCCCAATTTCCATTTCTGATAATTGCCCTGCATGCACCATTGTAAATATAGCTGATCACTGTGTCGACAAGTCCCATCTCTTACCAGTCAGCCCCAGGCCTCACTCGTCCCTTGCGTAGACCTAGAATGCGAAGTAATATAGGTGCTTTCAACGTTCGCACTCTAGAACAAATTGGTCAACAGGCTGCTCTCGCACGGCCGTTAGACCCGTTGAATGTCGACGTCTGCTGCATGTCGGAGACCAGAATCCACGACAGTAGTCAACGTATGGAACTAGCAGCATCCACACCGTCCACCCGATAGTGTTCATAAACTTCGGGTGGTTCCACGGGCGCCGTTACGGGTCAGGCTGTATTAGGTGTATTCCTCAGCACGACGTCCGCAACCATACTGGTAGATTCGATTCTTGTTAACAGTAGACTGTGCCGTTCGCTTGGCAGGTTCTGTTAAGGCTAACTCTAGGCGCAAAACTTTCAGAAATCCCTTCATTATGTCTGCTTACGCCTCAACTAACTATAGTGACGTCGGTGTCAAGAACACTTTTTATTCGGACTGGCTGTTGAGAATTTGGTTGTACCATCGGTAAAGCGTAAGTACGAAACCAGTTTAGTAGCTTTCACTCCGAAGATCCTTATTGATGCTGGACCCAGATCACACAGGCTATTCATGAAGCAGGCACATTAGCATGGAATGAACAAACATTGGATCTCGGAGAAATCACCGGAGTTGTTAGAAGCCAGACGGAACATTCCTTAGAAAGCTAAAGCCTATCCCGTTCGCTTGGCTAATGGAGAATATTAAGGAACTGGAAACCGCTTTTGCTCCAGGGAACACCGGCAAACTGTTGAAGCTGATCCGTGCTGCTTGTCCCAGGCGACTATCTGTCAGTGAAGCTCTCAACGAGTCAGGTGGCATACTCACTTATATTAAGTTCAGAAGGTTAGAGCATTGGGCGGAACACTGTGAGGATCAATCTAGCTTGCCTCCTGCCTCTACTATGTTGCCTCCACAAACTTGTAATGTAGCATCCTGGTTGGTAGATTTAAAACCACCCACTCCCAAGCGTAATAAGGCTGCTGCTCCACAGGATCTCGTGCCAGCACTTTTCAAAGAAGGTAAGGGAGGTGTTAGTAGGGGTTTTGACTCATTTGTTTCAACTCATGTGGACGACAATCATCCCTTCCTGATGGGGTCACTCAAGAATAGTTCTTATACTCAAGAAAGGTATCAGGTGCTCCTGGGAAAACCATCAGGGAACTAGTTTGACCCCAGTCATTTCCAGAGTTTTAGCATCCATTGTACTCTGTCGACTCACTGCAGCTCGAGAGACAAACATTAGGGTAAAACAGCTAGGGTTTTGCCCTGGGCAGGGATGTACAGATCACATTTTCACTCCTCGTTAAATTCTGGAGCAGCGTTATTTGTACCGCCAGCCAACAGTTGCCTCTTCTCTGAACTGTAAAGGTACATTCGATTCAGTGGATCAATCTACACTTTAGGGTGCTTAAACACAGGGAGGTACCGAGCAAGTATGTGAACATACTGTTAATGCGTCATTCTCACAGTTCATCTCGGGTTAGGGTTTGCGGTGAACTGTCTGAGAGTTCCAGCACCATGGGCGGTGTACATCAAGGCTGTCCGCTGTCACCATTTTTGTTTAATTTCGTCATAGACGAAATAGTGGAGGATTGTCTTCGGCACTTACACCATGCCGGCGTGGACCTTCTGTGTGACTGATCTTGATTATGCTGACAAGGTGTTGTTGTTTGACAACTTTCAAGCAGCACAAGCAATGCTAGACGCTTCTGTAGGGTTGTTGTGTTTACTTACATGTAGTGTTAGATAGTGAAGTTAGCGAAATTGTTGGCTGGCTTGTCTACCTGGGAAGCTGCATCAGCTGCGGTGGTGGAAGTGTGGGGAATGAAACAGAAGTGCGTATCTCTAAGACTAAGGCGGTATTCGCTAATCTGGGACACCTTTGAAGGTTAAGACAACAGTGAGGGCTGTATTACTTTACGGCAGGTAAACTTGGCCTCTGAGGGTAGAAGACGTAAATCGGCTTCAGGTATTTGACCACCGATTTCTGCAATCAGTCGGTCGTATAGGGTGGTACCAGCGAGTAAGTAACGAGGAGGTTAGGAAGCGGGTATCTGGCACCGATTACCAAATGAGTTCTTTCGTTTTCACCGACTTAGATGGTTAGGTGATGTATTAAGGATGCGAGCTAGTCGTCTTCCACACCGTGCACTCTTTGCTGACGCTGCGGCCAAATGGCGTAAAGTGGGAGGTGGACATAATGACCTGGTGTAGACAAATGAAATCGTTCAGGAAGGGGTTAGCCAATGTAAGCCGGGTTCGCCTCCCGATTAGGGGATCTCGTGGCTCCCAAAGTTGGTGGCTAGAGACTTTAGGTGAGATGGCGGCTAATCGAGGTCAGTGGCGTGAATGTTGTCGTTGTTTGGCCGAGTTGTGTGTGAAGTGAGTGCGTTTAATGACGCGGGGCGTTGAAAACCGTAAGGAAGCTGTCTTGCTGATGACACCTTGCTTTCCCCTACAGTCTGGTTGTTTGTTTGCAAGGTGTAGGCGCGTTGATGTTGTATCTTTGAGCATAGACAGCTATTTTTTAGTGGTTAGGTCCCTTTACGTCTCCTTTTTTCCCTGTCTTTCTGCATAGGGTTTGCTTTTTTGCCCTTCATGGCTATGTGGCAGTTAAGCATCAGTGTGAACCACTGAGAAATTGTTGCCTAGGATGACACTCGCATGTGCTAGAAATAAGGGTATTTAGGTGAATGAAAATGAGTTTAAATGTATATCCGCCTTATTGCCGCAACGAAAACGAAGTTTACAAAAGGGATACTCCGTTTCCTCGTAGGACCGTATGCTTCAGGAGTTAATCAAACTGGAGTCTTCAATCAAGCTGTTGGTTGAGGTTGCTTCCACGATTCGTGCACGACGAGTTGCACGTGGTGGACTCGAATTGGACAGCATTGAGATTGCCGTGCGGTTCGCCGATGCTCAAACACGTTCCGGCGATCTGGAGGATTTGGTTCCGAAAGAGGTGCGTTCGTTTCGTAGTTTCGTTCTTCCTAAGTTAATGTCGTAAGACTTGAATATTCATTGTTGGGCAGTACACCCAGCTACAATTTTGGCGTGGTAATTGCATCGTTCCAACCGGCCACTTTTCTTTACGTGTGATGTAAACCTAGTTCTTGCAGGACTGTTTTGGTCTCTGTTCTGTGGTACTGTACAGTCGCACACCATCATCTACCCACGTAGCATTCTTCCAATGTACTTACTGTTACCTATGCACTGAATGAGAACGGGCTTATGACTCTCCTTCGCTGTGGTAACTGTGTGTGGAATCGATTGTGTGTTATTCATTAGTTTCTTTGCTATCTTTTACGGAGTTGTCCAAGTTTAAACAAGTGATTTTCATTATTTTCACAAGAGTGTGGACGTTTGTAGATCACGCTCTAAATCTCTTTTGATTGTGAGTAATGTCGGAAGCTTGTGTAGATAGTACGGATAGATAGTAGACGTATCAAGTGGTTCATGAGTAACAGGCTGGAAGAGGATTTTCTTACGTCCACGAATGTGTGCAATTGTTTTAAGTTTTATACGAGCCGTAGGAGGTGGACGAACTGTCCTTTGGGGATGTTTATTAATATTTCTTCTCTTACACTCTGGCTAATCGCAGCTTTCTCTTTTAATCAGGCCTGTTAACCGTTTTTTTTGGTTGAAAATCCTCGTTAAATTCAAAGTTCATTTTCATTAGAGCTCATTTATCATACTTATCGTTCCACGGAGAAGTCAACTGTGGTGGATGTGATTATGAGATGACTGTGTTGGCTGTTGTGTTTCTGTGTTCGCATTGAACACAGCCGAATCATTTCATTTAAGTGCCCGGCCACATTCCTTTATACGTGTTAGTGTTTTTCATTGGTTAGTTGTTTGCCACCGATCATGAAAGTGCCCACACAGATGCCACCTTGTTTCGGGTTCTCCACATAAAGGCTCTTTTAAACTCTTGCATTGCTCAAGATGATCCATGCGACAAGACTAAGAAGTGGGATCCGAGCTCCGTATACATCCATATTTGTACGAATTTACTCGAGTCGAAACTACTTGGTTGGTTAGGTCATGCAACAGAGTAGATACGTGTAAGTCACTTACGAACCCTTGAGTTTTTACACAGTTGATCGGAGTGTATCGTCGACCATGTTTGTCTAGTTCGATCGTGGGCTATTATTACATATTGTGGAGTCGTACTGATCAGGAAATCTATCTCCCACCGACTGAGACAGCCAACTTGACTCACTTCGATACCCAACTAAGGGCTGCTGAGGTTTGTTAATTAGTGGTTCAGGTATTTGTGACATTCGCCATGAGCGCTAACTGAGAAACAAGAGTACAATGGGTTCCTGTATCGCTACGCAATAGGTTGATTATGACTTTGTCGAGGATATCAACTAAGGTATCCGAGCACCTTTTTTCAAGTATCTGTACATCTACTGATATCCAGTATGGATGAATTGCCTCCGCATGCTTTGTAAAAATGTTTCGATGCGTGACGATAATATTTTCCTTTCACCTTCATCATCGTAGACACTATTTTCCGCTACCCTCCTTGTTATCTGAACTTATGAGTTGCTTGATCTAGCTTGTCGCGAAAGCGCTTGTGGAACGCTAGTCTTGCTAAGTAGATCGTGTTCACAGAGATCCCGCGGCAAAATTTCGTTACCTCAATAGTGATTGTGATCCTCATCCATATGAAGTGATCGCCTCACACGTTTTTACTCCACAAAGTTGCTCGGTAATATCTGGAGGTTTTTGTTGCGTCATGTGCACTTCAGTTCCGTTATAGAGTAGATTCTTTGTACTCCGCCGTATCCCATTTCCACAGCGATACTCCGGTCTTGCAGACCTCGTGCCTTGCAATGTCGACCCGGAATGTATCCCCGCATTTCTTGAACTATTTCGTGTATATTAGGCTCAGTGTTGGGCCGTGGGCAAATTCCTGCATTCAGTTTATCGTCTTTTACACAACGAAATGTTAACAATCAAAATTCTTAGTTTTCGTTGTTTTAGCACGAGCTGCTGCAGTCGCCAGCAAGTTATTGCTTTTGTGAGTTAACTCTTTGGCCTAATTGTCGTGTTCTCAGTTCGCTTCTAGATAGAACAGCAACAGATGAAAGTTGGTAACAAGGGTAAGTGGTCAACCGAACCGACACGAAGTAGTTTACAGTTGCTGTCTCTCCCGTAAGTCGGTTGTCTGGTGCGCGAGATTAATTTAGGTGATTGCTAGTAATAGAAACGGAATCTCATACATGGTTTGTAATCAGTCTGTAGGTTAACACACACGAAAGTATTCTGTAGGGGTGGCACAATAAATCTCATGGAAGCTAGGTCACTGGTCTGTCTGTGGGAAGCGTGCATTTACGTCGATATGGAAGAGAACATGAGAATGTTGTCGCATCGTGAAATGGTTGCTCCCCTAACAGTTATCGCTAGCAGTAGTTGACAGATCGAATTTCATTTCATCCGTTGTTGTTCATTTTTGCGAGATTATTTTCAGTTTGACTGTTGTTGATCTCGTAACCAGAAACCTGTGGTTACTACCGTCTACTCAGACATGTTAGGTTCCTTGGTTTTGATCTGTCCGAATGACTGTGGCCTCGAATGGGGTAGTTTTGGTAGTGCATGCACTCTGTCCGCCTTAGTCAGTCGACTGTTAATAAGGACGAATAACATTTACCCCGCTCTGCAATTTCAATTGCTGTTCTTGAGTGGCAAATGATTTCTTTTACCTGTGTACATTCTCTTAAGTTACATTATTAGCTGTCTGTGATGAACCCTCTTTGCTTATTTGCTGCGAATGTTTAGCCATTAGCTTCTGGCTACACTTCCGTAAGCCCAGAGTGCCAATAATCATGGCGAATTTTGTATATGTCGAACACTTTGGATGGGTTTTGTTAGTCTTAGGGTGCTTGACAGACATACGCCGGTGTTTCATTTCAGGCACCAGTGGAGTGTTTCATATCCACACATGAACATGTACGCGACCGTATATGCCGCAATGCCATTCGCTGTTAAGTGTTAACATTTTTCTATCACTCCTGTCACTTGCTTTCCCAACAACTAACTACCGTACCATACTGCTGTGGTTTTCTGTTATTCACTGGTATAGTTCAGTGGAGGACCGATTCTACTCGTTACTCGTTAGTAGCTAGAATTGTTTGTGGAAATTGTTTTACTTGCTCGTTTCAACCATGCTTTTGACAGCAACTGGAAATGCACGGAACTGTGGCCGAATTGATGATATTCGCCAACCATTGGGTAGCCCGACGGTGCCTTGAAGTGTATCCTGATCGGTCCTGTCTTCGGCGTCATCCACCCCCACGACCAGAGTTCTTCGAAGAATTGAAATTGTGCGCTGCTTCTCGGGGATTTTCTCTTGATACCGAATCGAATCGTGCATTGAGTGCTTCCCTTGCAGCTGCAGAAGATCCGAAAGATCCAGAGGTATTTCATACTATCCACTTTTTGATATCCATACTAGGCAGCCCATCGTTTTATGTTGTCGATTGTTTATCAGTTAGCCCACAAGTATTTTAAACTGTTATGGGGATTGTTTTCTCATCCGCTTAGTATTCCACGTTAGCTTTTGTGGAAGTTCTAACAGTCTGGCAAACCTAAAGATCCATATTCTTCGCGATTTTCTTTCTTTTGTATGCTGTCGCTTTTGGTCTTAATTTATACACTTGTTTCAAGTCAAGTCAATAAATCGTTTCTCAGCTGGTCCGAAATATCCTGTCAATTTTTTCAGACTATCGTATCTAAGATTACACAAAACTTTCCTCACAGTTCCCTTCAACTTTTTTGTGCTTCTGCGTTATTCATTTGACGCAAGTTCATGTGCTGTTGTTCGTGTACCAACCAACATCTTTCGCCATTTTCTCATACAGATTTTATCGAATTTTCTGCCACTGTTCCTGTTCTGATATGGGATAACTGCTGATGTTAGTGTACCAGAATGGCAATAAAACAAGTTAATTGCATGCATTTCAGTGGTACTTCTCAAACTGACTTTCTCACAGTGTAGTTATACGTATTTCTCAATTAGATTATGATTCATGATATTTTTACCCGTTTTTCGAGAATCTTGATCCATATTCAGCATTTTCTGTGGGTTAGAATGAACGAAAATAATGTGATACGCTCTTTTCTGTCTTAGATTTTCTACTTGAAGATAAAATGTACTACGTGTGTATGTATATTCAGATATTTATGTCTCTGTTTCATCGACGCATTTCCCTGCCCAGCACTGCCGGGTGTACTGACATATCATAAACGTACAGAGTAAAATGCTCTTTATTTTGTCAGTTACTGAGACGTTTTTGTGTTGCTGTGGAAAAGTACTAATGTAAACCGGTACCTCCCATAATGAATGATACTGTCCCTTGGAGGACGATTTAAAGACGTAGTGAGGTGACAAAGGAGTGCTCTAACTGTCTAAGTCTTCTTTCCGAGACAGTTCAAACGGATACTGGTTAGCTGACGTGGCTGCACCCAACTGGGCCATCTTAAATATTCATAATTATTACGTATGTGTCTGTCATTGTTCTGGTTCCATTGTTTTCGCGGTTTATTTCAGGTGGACAGATGGCGGTGTTGCGTTTATGAAGTTGGTACGGTGTTGCCTAGCAATAAACTGACTAATCCTTGGAAGTTTTCAAAGTGTTGATACGCGCATTCTAGTTGAAATTTTGTCATCTAAACTTATTAGTTTGCACTTACCTATTCACATTGTCGCCAATGTTTTGTTTGTATCATAAAATTCCCGAACGCTCAGCCCCTTCCATCAGGTTTAATCGTAGAAACTGTCTACTTTTGGTGGGCACTTCTACCGCCACTTGACGGATCTTGTGAATGTAGAGAATGGCAGTCAGTCCAGTGCGTGTTGTCAAACTTCGACTTATGTGTACTCCCTCTTCACGTCTGTTGCCTCCTCTGTCTGTTTCAGGTCAAACGCGTGCTTCTGCAGCTGACCACTCGGGCCATGACAAACGCGTTATACTTCTCCACTGGGGCAGACAATTTGACTCGCGAACAGTTTTCACATTACGGTCTAGCTCTGAATTTATACACGCATTTTACTTCGCCCATCCGTCGGTACGCGGACATGATCGTAAGTCAATGTTTGTTACCTGCTGTCCTTCAAGTTTGCACCAGGTACGGGATATTTGAGTAGAGCCGCAAGTAGTGTGGTAAAAGCCGTCTGTAGTCCAAATGTCCGTTGACCTTGACTACTCTGATAAGCTGTTATTGAAACGGATGTCTCCAACCCCGTATGTATGTGTGTTCGTGTTTGTCTGTCTGAGCTACGCTTGAGGTGCTTAGATCTAGAAGAACGCTGGACTATCAGGATCTCTGCCGGGATTGTACGGGTTTTGTTAGAGGATTTGGGTTGACTGTTTGGGGAGCACGTTTGATGGCAACTTGCAGCTAACTGCAAACCGGTTTGAGTGTAGTTCAACTGGAGCGCATATACGAGCTAAGTGATTGCAAACAGTTGGTCGCAGTATTCACCGGCGCTGTGGTAGACAGCCGTTTTTGACTTACCTGATTCCTTCAACACTGCGCACGCCGAGTAGTGGAACCCACAACTCTCGAGTAACCGTCCGGTTATTAGGCAACCTCCGAATAGTAGTCCACACATTTATCCACTAATCCAAGAAACCTCAGTTATCAAGGTTGCAAGACGATTTATAGCTTACTTTCCTTAGTCGTTGCGCTTCATTTTCACATGGAGTGAAATCACATACCTTCTTACATCCTCGGATAACTCGATCCCATGGCTTAGATGAATGTCTGTTTGGGCTACCATTCCGACACCTGTCCCCCCAGTCCTGGGCTTGATTCCTCAACCTACTCGGCGATCATAAGACTCGACAAGATAGAAGCAGCTGTCCATCATTTAGGTTATGTTGAGCGGGGCCATCTGTTTACAATAACCTCTCTCAACCCCTTTTGGAATCGTGGTAACTGTCTTACTGTTTGCATTTCAGTCACAAGTCGCTGACCGATTTCAGGCCATGTGAAAGAAAAGTGTGTGTACAAACAGTGCTTGTTTGCATGGTGTGTTGGTTGAACGATCGTCGTTGCGAAGCATTGATGAGACGAAGTAGAAATGAGCTCTTGCTGGTTGTCTTTTGTTAGCAACACCAACTATCAAACACTGGGATATGGGTTTCAGTCGCGATTATCTAATTTATTCCTGTCGAAGCTTAGGTAGTCTCCAGTCCACCTTTGATCTATAATGTACCGCATGATAGCAAGCATCGTGTGATGTAAAAGCTGGTAAATTTACTTTTATACACTGGCTGTATGCGCACACACCATGAACGTTTTGTTCGCGTAATTCAGCTCAAATCTGGAGTTGTGGCGAACTGATTACCAAAGTGGGCGCCAACAACGGTCTCAAGGTTACTTACTTTGCGTTTTTTAGTGTTATCATTGATGAACTACTAATGGATTGTCTTTAAAACTCTCAGAATGTTTATGTAGGCCTCCTACCTGTTGGCAGACTCTTTAACTGTATCTATGGCGGGCTGCTATTGTGTGTTAATCTTAAAACAGCTTGCATGACGTAACATCGTTTCATACGCCTTGTGGCTTCAGAATCTAGAGTAGAGTACTTCCGGAACACCGTTGTGGTTACGTAGTCTTCTTGTTTGTCAATCAACTTACGAAAGTTGTTGACGGACTAATCCTGTTCATTGTCCTGAGCGTTATTGTTTTTCGGTCGAGTTGTTTATGCAGTAAAAAGTGCTGAGACAGCGCTGATGTTTTCAAAGTTCAGTTTTACTTTTGTTTGTAACCGATTTGTTCGTGTACATTTTTGCTCTAGAGAAAGGTTTTAAGGTAGTATGTAAATTCTCTCCCTCTTTTTATTTCTATCCCGAAATTTACCGTCCACTCTATTTATAGCTGTTCACCAGTTAGACACCTGCTAAAGTCAAATTTTGGTTTCTTGCTAACCTCAGTGACAAGTGTTGCAGGTTACCCACTGGAACGATTTGTTCATTTTCAATAATTTTTCTGCCTCGTCGATTTTAGTCCTATTGTTCCATGCTTCAACCAACATTCCTGGTTTCGTAACCGTGAAAAAAGGCGTGAACTGGCTAAAGATTGAGCGTTTAAGTACGATGGTTATATAACAGCAGATCGGACGAACGATAACACTGTACGATCTTTGAATGCCTTCATCGGTCTTGCTTGTTTTATTGTCTCAGAAGGCTCCTGTGTGCCCATTGACTTCGAGTTGTTTACGTCATACTTGTATTGTGTTACTGAGTTTTTTAGTGATCAGGACTGATGTGTTTTTGCCATCGACGGTTCGCCGTTTGCTAATTAGAGCTCGGGGTTTTGTGTCCATTAGTGACTACATGTTATTGACGGTAATTACCAATTCGACTTTGGCGTACTGTAGTCTGTGCTCTTGTTATTGCTGGGCTGTGGCGGCGTGCTCTCCCAATCAACCTAGTTCCGATCGGTCGTGTGAATTTTTTTTCTGTATTTTTAACCCAGTTGTTGTTCACTATAACAAGCACATCATAATCGTAAAGTGCTTGTGGACTAATTGGTTGTTTCGTATTGTGTAAAACACTCGTTTCGATATTTTCACACTAGGTACACCGTGTTCTCTTGACCGCTTTGGGCGATTGTCGCTCAGCCATATCTGGCCAATCAGCAGTCAAATCCGTGTCCTCTTCGTCGATCATCTTCACAGAGGCCGATCTTCTCACCCCAGAACAACTCTCCGTCGTGTGTCGCCACATGAACGAACAACATTGGGCTGCGCAACAAGTCCAACGGGCCAGCATGGAACTTTTCCAAGCTCTTTTCTTCCGCCATAAACCTGAAGACGATCCGATCAGGCGGGCTGACGGAATCATATGCCAGTTGCGAGGCAGCAACGGTTTTATCGTGTTAGTCTCACGGTGAGCGCCGACCCTTTTTTCATTCGTCGTTTCCTCAGTTAACTTGAAAATCTATCTTAACTGCCTCCACCGTTAACCAGACCTGATTCTATATCTGCTAATGTGAGAATGGCGGGATCGTTCGTGCTCCTAGAACAAGTGGAATAGTCAGTTTTGGTTGATCCACGTGACCGTCACAAAGTTGTCGGTCTTTCAAAGTTGAACCAAGTTTCACTTAAATGCTCATCACGTTTTCTACTTGATACTCCGTGACGAGCAGGATAAGATGGCGTCATTCTCCGTTGCTGGGCAGAACTAGAGACCATCTGGTGCAGACACGACATCAAAGGCATAATTGTCGTTCCCTGTCCTGTACTCTTTGACGCACATGAAATCGCTTCTCCACACCGGTAGTCTGTGGAACCGAGTTTTGGCTCACGTGGTTGGATAAAAAAATAGAAAATGCTGTTTAATCTCAACGTTTCAAATATGCCCATTACGATAATGAGAATAAAGACATAGGCGAACATATGTTTTCGATAATTCATCTTCAGGCCGATACAATTATATAATGAGTTTGTAGAGTTAGATCGAGGTGTCGACCAGACTTATTATAGAGAAGCGAGGTCACTGGCCAGTCAATTGGCGATGGCTTGATTGGTCGGTTACGCCACGCTTGTCCACTGGTTTGACCGCGCCGGTTGGCCATCGATCCGATGGATTTTTGGCCATGGTAGGTGCAGCGTCTGAACAAACCGTTTTTTGATGACATAATATCGGGTCAATCAGCCTGATTCCGATAGTCTCGGCAGCACAAAGTGTTCTAATTCGGACAGCTTTTGATCGGTTGCTTGGAACGCGATATACCACTTTGAAAGCTTCGTCAGTTTTCATCTGGTGCCCGCTTTCAACCAGATGAGCGAGAATAGCGCTGTTGACCGGTCGTGATTCCCCGTGTCCCAGCCATCGTGGATGGTGTTCTCGGATTCGTTTCGAAAGCTGTCTTGACGTTTGACCAATATAACTTCCTCCATAATCAAAAAACGTTTTGTTCAGACGCTGCACCTACCATGGCCAGAAATCCATCGGATCGATGGCCAACCGGCGCGGTCAAATCAATGGATAAGCGTGACGTAACCGACCAATCAAGCCATCGCCAACTGACTGGCCAGTGACCTCGTTTCTCTGTAATAAGTCTGATCGATATCTCGATCTAACTCTACTAACCCCTTATATAATTGTATCGGCCTGAAGATGAATTATCGAAAACATATGTGCGCCCATGTCTTTATTCTCAAAATGCTGTTTATCTTGAAAGGTTATTTACTATGCTTCCTGTACCGACCGTTTTAAGCATCTTGTTGATAAGGTCCACAATTTAATCTTGTTTTACCGAATGTGTGCGTCCAAAAGCGTCGTCTATTCATTCTCGACACGATTATGAGACAAACTATGCGTCTTCACATTTAATCTGTTCCTGATAAACTATGCTTGCTATCACCTCAACTCATACGTTAATCATCCCTTACTAATCGTTGTCGTTCATCGTATGTGCACAACTTTAGGCTGATAGTATGCCAAACAACTTATCGATTGCTGCTCATCTTTTTGGTCTTGCATACTGCTTCTCAAATATACCTCATCTCCGTCACCCTCATGACTCACATTTATTCAACCGCCAATGTCGCTCTCCAACGAGACTAGGCAGTACACACTGAAGAATAACAGTAACAACAAACGCATTTGTGTTAGAAGAATATAAAATGAAATGGTTGCTCTGCTCACTACAGATTGAACATTAATCCTTGTCGTCCATTTCATTATCCTACCTTACGTTTCCAACCCTTACACAGTGTGATGCCATGTGACACAACCGTTTAGCTGGACGGCGGACGCTTCTAATCGATGGCGGCTCGTTGGAGGTGTAATGGCCAAGACCTAGTTAGTGTTTGGCCGAAGTAAATGCTGGCCACCTCACTATCACTGATAACAAAATAAACGAATACAACAGGAAAGTTGTAGAGTTCAAGCAAGTTGCAACAATCGAGAAATTTGACTCATCATCGTCATAGACAGCAATACAGCTGACTCACAGGTGTTCATAGGTAGTCAAGGTGACCATCACAATATTCCAAATTTTCAGTATCCAGGACGTTACGGTGGACCGCTGAGACGTGATGAGAGCTGCGACGATGTTCGTAGTATGACGGGGCTAAAAAAAATTGGATGAAAGATCCGTGTAGTATCGTCAAGCGAATACGCAGACAGAGAACAGCAGACAAGCGTACACAAATTTTATGCTGTATTGCAAGGTCACTTTGATCGATTTGAACAAGCGTTATTGTACAAAAGCGAAGCATCATTAGCTAACAAAAATGATAACTCCACAGAGGTGATTACGAAGTTTACTTATGTGGGTGTTTTTTAATCTCTTATCGATGGTTTGTCGACCAGGATTAGTAACCGATTTGCAGGAAAGAAACATTCATCATCTTTTGTCGTCTTGATATTTCTCAAACGGTAAGGCGAAGCACAGTGCCTCAGCGTATGGAACCCCTCTGCATGATTGCGAGGTTTGATCTGTTTGCACAAATAGTGTCAGAAGACCATCTATTCTCAACCACTTCTGTCTCCATAGGGTTACGCGTATGTAATAAGACCGTCATGCGGGCAAACAAACGGGCAGCCGAGGCGCACACAAATGTAATGGCCAAATTAGTGTTATTATATAGGCACATGTGGTGGGATGCATCTTCTGTACCAGAACGCACTACTTGTCGATGGCGACAGCTAAATGTTCTATGTATGATGTACTTTCGAAAGTTGAAGACTGATTTCTGCGTTTACTTTCTCAGAGTGTTATGGACATCCTGATTGAAACCCGTTGTCTACCTGTGACTTGGTTCACTATCTGGGCTCATTCTCTGTTCTGTGAATCTGTTTTTTTTAAACAAAGTTGAATGTGTCTTTCTTCCCCGTTTTCTATTCGTCGTGATCTTCAAATCTCATACATTATACTGCACTGATAATTTTGGGTATCTCGACCCATATACCCTCTTCACTTTATAGTTTTGGCATCCGCGGAGCAGTTTGTGTGAAAGATCCTCAAGGACAAGTCGCCTGGGCAGATCAACAGTCGGGAAACATACATTGGATGCCCGCAGATAGTGGGTTTGAGGTTGGCTCTACCGTCTTCTTTGTTGTTGGGTGTTTAATTCTATTCCGTTACAGTGGAACACCTGTTCATGTGTTCAGACCGATTGCGTTCATTACTAGTCACCATTTTTGGCGAGTATTATTCATAATTCGTTCGAAGATGCTTCAGATTGTGTTGAGAGCCGACCTTTGCTGAAGTTTCTCAGTGGTTTCGTCTCGCCATAGTATTCTTGTTCACTCACATTGACTGGAGAAGCTGAACCGCCTTGTGTTTTGTTTTTCGCTCTTTTTTCTTTCTTGACCTTGTATGGTTGTGTAGGGCCATCACTGATGTCGGCGACTACGTTTGTTTCGTTTCACTATTCACCATTCCAACTGTTGGGCGTACTAGTGAACAGTAGCTCGTGATGGATTGAAGAGGCATCCTCAGTTGGCTGAGCGTTACAACTTATTTATGTGGACAGTGCACACTTGAGGCGCCCACCATAGATTTATGTGGATGATCTCTGGCATCCTGTCCATGGTGTGTGCAAAGCAGGCCCCCTGAGTTTACACACCAAATTTACATTTCCAGACTTTTAACTAGAAGTTGTTTGCTATAGACTTTGTGGTCGCCATATGAACAGAAGCTATGATACTGCTTCTGTGAGCTTCGCCAGTCACTCTGGTAGATGACGACTTATCGGTCGAACAAAGTTTCTGAGTCGACAGCGTATAGATAAGATATGGTAACATAGATAGTACACGTTTAGTGGTCAACATTCACCGGAAGGACATGAGATGCATACTGATGTTACCATATCTTATATAATTGTAACACCATCAAAGAGGTTGAGACAGACGAAACATTTCAAGGTTCTAGTTGATGCTGTTAACATTAGTACTGATCCACAGATTCCATAGGGTCTGAGATGACCTGGACAACTAACCCTCGCAGACAAGTTATTATCTACGAAACCGTTAGGCTTCAAAAAGCTAAGGGTTCCTAATGCATGGTGATTTCGACTAATGATTCATTGTCTGCTGCTTCATTGATTTCTATTTTTTCTCCTGAGAACTTTATTGATCAAAATCTCAACATAACTCATTCATGAACATTGGGCTTCTGCTCACACGATAGCCCTAGAGTGTTGGTCAGTATCGTACGAGCGATAGCAGTTTGTCGTATGATTTGCGGAGCTATTCAACTGACCAACAGTTGTGTTGTAGATCAATTGGTTCAGATCAGTTCAATGTGGACTAATTTTCCAATCGAGAATTGTACGTTTTTTCATCGACTACAGTTCACTTTGACCTCCCTACTTTCTGCTCTATATCCCTTAACACATTCAGTCCGTAATATTGAATTACTTCCATCGTGGATTATCACACTGATTTTTCTTCTTTTTCTCTCGACTGTTTTTCTCCTTTGCATGTTCTCCTTTTTCACAGGTCATCCGCGTACACAACCCAAACCGTAGCGATTGCGGCCACTTGGAGGTGCGTGATACGCGCACAAGCTCAGTACAGCGGTACCGGCTTTTTGATCACGTAACCGTCAGTGTACACGTGTCCGATTCCGTTGCACACGGCCTCGGACTTCGACTTAAATTACTTACTGGACCCAGGTCTGCGCTGGGGAACGACAGCACACCGGCAAACAAGGCCACCCTGACTCTAATAACAGAAGCCAGACAAAACCGCATTAACTCGGAATTAATTGAGGTGAGTGATGGATGGTTTTATTTATGTGATGTGAGTTCGTCGAATGTTCTGTCTTGATGTGGTGGCTATCTTATGGACTGCATTGCTGTGGAAGGTTTTGCTAACTTGGACTTCAGTTCTGCCAAGTGAAACCATGTCAGATTGACCAAATGGGATTGTTTATCGCACTATTGCTTGCATAGGAATATGCAGATATCCAGGCGCTATCATGAGCATATATCAGAATTGTTGTCGTGGTTGCAACACCCCCTACTTCCCGAATAATGAAGAGGAAGATTAGAGAATTCCTTCAGACGAGAAATGTCCACTGTCCGTGAGTGCCACTAATGTGTACTGAGCCGTGTTCACTCACCCAATTCACGCCCTCTTCACCCGATAGTTGCTGGTTTTATTTTACACTCCTAGTAGCTTAACTATTTGATTGTACCAAGCGAGGACATCGTCGATTTGGGAGTGAGCGTGCGTTCATATTCTGTTCTTCGTATTTTTGGCCACCTTAGCTCGGTAATGTGGTGGACAGAGGTATATAGAAGTTACAACAGGATTGAGTTTAGCCCCCTTGTTTTTAGTGATATTCATAGGACCGGTGGGTAGGTGATTGGCTCACAATAAGGAGGTTGTTCGATCGACGAATCGCAACTTCCGGTCGATAAATGGGTGACTCATGTCCGGCCGCTTCTTGCTTTTTCGCAGCATTGCGGTCTCTATCCTTTTCTTGATCCCAAAATGTAAAACCTGAAAGTTAGACTTTTTTCTTATCATTCTCAGAACAATACTTCAGGACAGAATTTTCTGTGGAGTGGTCACCGAGAAGCAGGATCGTTTCGCCGAACTCCGGCCTTCGTGGTCATGAACGGCTTACTGTCGCATGGAAGATTAGTGGTTTCCATCTCACCAATTGGGTTAGACCAGTCTACTATTGAACCCTAATCAGCTGTTTTTTGGATGATTGTTACCTTAAATTCGATCACTCCTGGGCCTGTTACTCATCTTTCTGTACGCACAATTTCTCCTTATGCCCATTTCTGTGATTCAGTCCGTCCAGACCACCGATGTACAGCGTCGTCAAAAGCGGGCCTTAGACGAGCAAATGGAGCGCGATGATGCACAGGACGAGGTGGATCAGGATGCAGTGATCGGCCGGTTGCACGATCCCACCTCGCTATACCACCAGTTCCGTAAACTGGTACACCCGTACGTGCCTCTTTGTACATCCGTCGACGAGACCAGCTAACATTTGTATGATGTACAGATATGGAGTACGATTTGTGTAAAAATATACTTTTTTTACTTCCACAATCGCGCAGTTTTTGTATCATCACGTGACAATTCAGTACTCCTGATCCCTTATTACGGTAACCCAAATTCTCCGGTCTGACAGAGATCCTTGTGACTTTTTTCGGTTGGTTAACTCCGTCTTTGTATACGGTCCTCCAAATAGGCCTCTAATTAGGCGACGTTCTTGGGAGATGTCAAAACAGAAATTTTGTTGAAAACTACTATCACCAATGCTTTCCACAGATACAGACGAGTTTTATCAATAGAGCACTAATGCGGGCGTGGCTAAGTAGTCCTACTGTCTCATAGTCGAATGCGCGGTATTTTCCGTTAACGTAGAATGTCGACTGCGTTATTCGTCCATTATCCGAAATGTCTGGAAAACACTAAACAGCATGAACAGCAACCAGAAAGACTAAACTTGGGAAAGGTAACAGCAAGTCTGTGAACGGTGTCGTATGACACTTGAAAGTTGATGAAATTGAACTTGTGTAATCGGTTGCATTCTCACTCACTTGCTTTCATTCTCACATAGCAGGCACATAGCATGGTTTCATCTTCACCTATCACGCTTTCTGGTGTTTGGTCGCTGGGGTCTCATGCGTATGTGCACATCGTTTTTACTATAAGAAATGGTATCTGGTATTGATATGTTCGCCGAGCTTGGCATTTAGG